>PVIW01001677.1:123287-274420 GCA_004026585.1 Noctilio leporinus | reverse complement strand
ATTGGTGTCTCAGGCTTCTTTGGGTATAGTCCAAGTAGTGGAATTGCTGGATCAAAAGGCAGTTCCATTTTTAGTTTTTTAAGGAAACCCCATACTGTTTTCCACAGTGGCTGCACCAGCCTGCATTCCCACCAACAGTGTATGAGGGTTCCCTTTGCCCCGCATCCTCGCCAACACTTGTTGTTTGTTGATTTGCTGAGAATGAAGAAATTTTAAGAGACCTGCAGGACAACATGAAATGCAATAATATCTGTACCATAAGGATACCAGAAAAAGAAGAGGAGCAAGACATAGAAAACCTCTTTGAAAAAGTAATAACAGAAGCTTCCCTAATTTGATGAGTAAAAACATTATTCAAGTTCAGCAAACAGAGGGTCCCAAGGAAGATGAACCCAAAGAGGCTCACTCCAAGACATCATAATTAAAATGGCAAATTTCAAAGACAAGGAGAGAATCCCAAACCCATGAAGAGGGAAACAGCTAACAACATAGAAGGGGATCTGATATAGTTATCAGCAAATCTGTCAACAGAAACAATATCATCTAGAAGGGAATGGCAAAAACGTTCCAAGTAATGAAATACAAAGGCCTACAACCAAGAATATTCCACCCAGCAAGGCTTCATTCAAAATGGAAGGTGAAATAAGGAGTTTCCCGGTCAAAAGAAAGCTAAAAGAATACAACTCCACCAAACCAGCGTTGCAAAGGGTGCTAAAATGTCTGCTATAAGAAAATGAATAAACAGAGAGAGACAGAGAGGAACACAGGTACAAAGGAAAAAAATGTCAGTGAAGAAGTACCTGTCAATAATAACCTTAAATGTAAATGAATTAAATGCACCAATCAAAAGACATAGGGTAGCGGATTGGATAAGAAAACATGATGAGGCACTGGCGGTGGTACAGTGGATAAGGCACCAGCCTGGGAATCCAAAAGTTGCTGGTTCAATTCCCAGCCAGGGCACATAACCAGGTTCCAAGCCAGGGCTCCACCAGGTCCATAGCTGGAGGCAGGTGGAAGGCAAAACTACATTGATGTCTCTCTCCCTCTCTACCTCTCTCCCTTCTTCTTTCTCTAAAAATAATAAATAAAGTCTTTTTTAAAACCTAAAAGAAAACATGACCCACACATATGCTGTCTACAAGAGACCCACCTCAGAACAAAAAGCGGACACAGGCTAAAAGTGAAGGGATGGAAATATATATTATAAGTAAGTGGACATAAAAAAAAGGCTAGGGTGGCAATACTTGTATTAGACAAAATAGATTGTATAATGAAGGCCATAAAAGGAGACAAAGAACATGTTATAATACTTAAGGGAACAATCCATCAAGAAGATATAATCATGCTAAACATTTATGCACCCAATATAGGAGCACCCAAATGTATAGGGGAAATCTTGAAGAACTTCAAGAAGGATATAAACAGCAACCCACTAATAGTAGGGGATTTTAATACCCCATTATCAACAATAGACAGATCTTCCAAGCAAAATCACACCAAGGATATTGTGGCATTGAACAACACTCTAGATAAAATGGACTTAAAATATATATACAGAGCTTTTTACATCAAAGAGGCAAAGTACACAATCTTTTCAAATGCACATGGAACATTAAAAAAGATAAGCCACATGGTGGGACATAAGACAAGCCTCCACAAATTCAAGAAAATTGAAATCATGCCAAGCATTGTCTCGGATCACAATGACTTGAAAGGAGAAACCAACCTCAAGGATAAAAACCAATTCATGGAGTCTGAACAACATGCTATTAAGTAATGAATGGGTTAACAATGAGATCAAGGAAGAAATCAAAAAGTGTCTGGAAACAAATGAAAGTGAATTCATAACACCCCAAGATCAATGGGACACTGTGAAGGCAGTCCTCAGAGGGAAATTCATAGCAATGCAGGCCCACCTAAAAAGGTTAGAAGAAGCTTATACAAACAACCTAACCATAAAGCTGCAAGAACTAGAGGAACAACAACAAACAAAGCCCAGAGCAAGTAGAAGGAAAGAAATAATCAACATCAGATCAGGATTAAATGACTTAGAGACTAAAACTACAATTCAAAGAATCAATAAATGCAGGAGCCAGTTCTTTGAAAAGATAAACAAAATTGACAAGTCTATCACCAGACTCATCAAGAAAAAAAAGAGAGAGGACCCAAATAAACAAAATCAGAAACAACAGAGGAGAAATTACAACTGATATCTCAGAAATACAAGAATTGTAAGAAATGACTACAAACATATGACAATAAATTTGACAACCTGGGTAAAATGGACAAACTTCTGGGAATGTATAATATTCCAAAACCTAATCAAGAAGAAGCAGAAAGCCTGAACAAACTAATAACAACTACTGAAATTGAAGCAGTAATCAAAAAATTCCCAGCACACAAAAGCCCTGAACCAGATGGCTACACAGGGGAATTTTACCAAACATTTAGGAAAGAACTAACTTCAATTCTTCTCAAACTATTCCAAAAATTCCAAGATAGAAGGAGCAAATAAACAAATGGAATTACATCAAACTGAAACATTCAAATCTTCTTAGCTAAAGAAAACATCAGCAAAATTATAAGGGAAACCGACTGTATGGGAAAACATTTGCCAATGATACCTCAGACAAGGATTTGATCTCCAAAAATATATAATGAACTTATATGACTCAACACCAGGAAGACAGACAGCCTATTTAAAAATTGGGCAAAGGACTTGAACAGACCCTTCCCTGAGGAGGACATACAAAGGGCCCATAGGCATATGAAAGAATATTCAACATCCCTAGCCATCAGAGAAATGCAAATTAAAACCACAATGAAATACCACCTCACACATGTCAGAATAGTTACCATCAACAAACCAACTAACAAGTGCTGGTGAGAATGTGGAGAAGGGAACCCTAGTGCATTGTTGGTGGGAATTCAGACGGGTACAGCCACTATGGGAAACAGTTTGGAATTTCCTCAAGAAATTAAAAATAGAACTGCTTTTTGACCCATAGATTCCACTGCTAAGATTATACCTGAAGAACCCAGAAACACCAATTCATAAGAACCTATGCTCCCTTATGTTCATAGCAGCACTATTTATAATAGCCAAGTGCTAGAAACAGCCTATGTGCCCATCTGTAGATGAATGGATCAAAAAATTTTGGTACATTTACACAATGT
Source organism: Noctilio leporinus (assembly GCA_004026585.1). Taxonomy (NCBI): domain Eukaryota; kingdom Metazoa; phylum Chordata; class Mammalia; order Chiroptera; family Noctilionidae; genus Noctilio; species Noctilio leporinus. The sequence goes on along the minus strand of PVIW01001677.1, from coordinate 271,240 downwards.
AATACTACATAGCAGAAATAAAGAAGGAACTCCTACCTCTTGGAACAACATGAATGGAACTGGAGAGTATTATGCTTAGTGAAATAAGCCAGTCAGTGAAAGACAAATACCATATGATCTCACCTAATACAGGAGACTAATGAACAAAACAAACCAACAAGCAAAATAAAACCAGAGGCATGTAAACAAGGAACAAACTTTCAGGGTGCAGAAGCTGCAGGAAGGCACAGGGAATAGAGAAAGGGGCAAATAAAGGGAACAGTTTAGTCAAGGAACTATTATAAATGATCCATGGACATGGACAACATGTGGGATTGACTGTGGGAGAGCTGGATAGGAAGGGTGGAGCAGGTGGGAGCTGTGGGGGGGTGGGGGAGGGGAATGGGATAAATGTAATACAACAATAATAAATTAATTTTTAAAATAAGATAATTCAAAAATAAAATATGAACCAAAATACTTACTGAGCACCTCTGGCAATAGCATCCTCTGGTACTACCTTTTCATCACTTGAGCTTAGAGTTTTGTGTTTCATTGTTTACCTGTTTGGTGCTTGCTACAGTGAAGAGCCTCAACTCCTGTTGACCATCTCTCCACCTTCATTTTTTACTTTCTGAACTTGTAATATTACTTTTTATAGGACAAAGTAAAAGTTAAGCATGAAATCCTCAAATTGAACTATTTTACAAGCCAATGTTTGTGTCAAATTTCCTCTAGTGATGCCTCCTTGGAATTAAAGTAAATCTCAAACACACACTGACATGAAGAACTAGCCCCTGGCTGTTCTTTAACTGCTCTGCTCCCTTTTCCCCTTTGCCTACCAAACTCTAGTCACACAAAATATTCTTTAAGTCCTTAAACATGCCAAACACTTTTTGACCCTGGAGACTGGGCATGAGCTGTCTCCTCTGCCTGGAATGTTTTGCTCTTACTTGTCATTCAAATCACAGTTGAAATGACATCTGCTCACAGACCTTCCCTAGCCATTCAGTCTTAAGATGCCTCTCATACACTTTCTGACATCACCCAATTTAAGTCTCTGTATTGCACTTGTCATTTTATGATTTTGAAAAACAGCAAGGAACTCAATTGTCTTGTTCCCTGATGTAGCTGTTGGAACTAGTGAGCGGCACATAGTAGGTGTTCAATAAATATGTACTGGAAAATTTTGTTGAATAAATTATGAAAAAAAGGCCTATGATGTCCTTAAAATTGCTATCAAATTTGAGTTCTAGAAGGAGGGAAACATTGCAATGAGAATAAAGGGGACCCCTGTAAGAACAACAGCTATTATAAAACTAGTCTTAAGAGACCAATTAAGGCAGAGTTATAGATATTGGACAGGATAAAACAGGTTTAGGGACTTTTACATGGCAGAGAAACTTCTTTCTGATTATCAAAAAGCGATGGAAGGGGAGAAGAAACAGGATTTGGAGAAGAAAGAAAGGAAAGGTGAAGGAAAGAAGGGAAAATGAAAGGTAATGAAGAAGGAAAAGAAAGAGTAAATTTAAAATTGCTCTTTAAAATGCTATGTGGTTGAGATCTTATAGAGTTACAAGGCAATTTAATGATGCACAGAAAGCAAGAATGATGTATAGGGCAGGCAACCAAGGAAAGTTTCATAAAAGAATTTCAACTGAGCTTGAAGAATTAGTTTTATTTTGTTTTTATAACTGAAAGAAATGAAAAAGAAAAACATAGCAGACCCTGAGCAAAGGCAAGTAAAAATAAAGTGCATGGCTGGTTCACAGAAATGGAGATCATTTTGTGGGCTGCTGCATGAGGGACAGGGGGTGATGGGAGAGAATTCTGACTGCTAGTACCTCTACATTAAGCACATTTATTTCCCAGGAGAAATGACAAAGCCTAGCCAATTCTGACCTGTAACAAAAAAACAAACAAACAAACAAACAAAAAATCAGTCATAAAATTCATGTTCTTAGTGGTTTTCTTTAATTTTCTTTTTCCATTTTTCTCTTTCTTGACATCTTTATTGAGATATATTATACATATGATCCAATTCATCCATTTATGTGTACAATTCAGTGGTTTTTAGTAAATTCCCTGAATTGTGCAACCAGCATCACAATCTAATTCCAGAGTATTTTCATCAACTGCCATAAGAAAGCCCTTTCCATTCAGTCAGCCCTCATCACTACCCATCATCCACAGGAAGACATTAATCCACTTTTTATCTCTATGGATATGCCTGGTCTGAGCATTGTATATAAAGGAATCCCACAATATGTGGTCTTTTCTGACTTCTTTTACTAAGCATAATACTTTCAAAACTCACCATCGTTGTAGCACCTGCCAGTACTTTAATTCTTTTTATGGCTGAATAATATTCCACTTTATTGATAGATCACATTTTTATAGCCATCCATCAGTTGCTAGACATTTGGGCTATTTCCAGTTTGGCTATTGACATTCATGTTCAAGCATTTCTGTGAACATATGTTTCCATTTGTCATGGGTAGAAACTAGGCATAAAATTGTTGGGTCATAGTGTTTACTCTGTGTTTAACATTTTGAGGAATTGCACAGCTATTTTCCAAAGTGGCTGCACCATTTTACATACTCACCAGCAATGTATGAGGTGCCAATTCTTCTACATTCTTATCAATACTCATTACATCTGTCATTTTGATTAGTCTTCCTTATGGATGTGAAGTGATATCTTACTGCAGTATCTCATTACAGTTTTGATTTGTATTTCCCTAATGACTAGATATTCAGCATCTTTTATTATGCTTTTGCCCATTCTAGTCTGCTAAGTCTGTTCTTCACATGTTAGCAAAATTATAGTCTCTAACCTACACCAGGTCACAATACCCTCTTATCTAAAACTTTCAAAAGATACCCATTATACTTAGGCTAAAATCCAAATCCCTTCCACAATATACTAGGCCCTGCATGATATTACAATTTGCAATTATTGTACTAATTTGCATGTTTTATTTGGGGGTATATTTCAGCCTTTCTCACTCAGAAGAGCAGAAATAATGTTTGTCTGTCCTCCACAAATTCCCATGCTTAAAACAATGTCCAGCATATGGTAAAACAAATGCTCACCAAATGCACAAATAATTAGGGAATTACAAAATAAATTGTTTTCCCAAAATATAACTAAATAATACACAATATTATGCAAATAGAAAGTGACAAAAATTGGGTCCTTTATTTATTTATATGGAATAATAATAGTTTAACTTTTATCATAAATATATATATACTAGTCGATCTAGAAGTAGGAAATGTAATTAAAGCACACATATTTATTGCGTGCAATTCAATCACAGTCCCTAAAAAGCATGTCAACTATTGTGATATTCCCAATCAGCAAAACTCACCTATATGTGTTATACATTTGCCACTCTGAACTACAAAAAAAAGAGAATAGATTAGTCAGACAACAAGCCTATTACCATTATGTGGCTTTATAATGCAGGCTTTTTGTATAGATTGCTATTGATGTGATTATTCTGATTGTGTTAACAATGAATATATAACAGCCAAATGAAAGTGTTGGTTGCTCCATTGTAAGTCTGTATCTTAACATATTCCAAGGATATTCTGATGGTCCCACAAGTCATCTTTTGTTCAATAAAACATAAAAGAGATTTTGAACTATGCTATAGGTATAAGTTTCTTTGGGATTTGGGGTTTGCTACTGCCACACCTCAAGTAAACAAGTTAAAGTAACTAGAAGTTAATAGAAAAATTATTCATGTATGCCATGTGTTACTTAACATGTAAATTCATTATTACCATGGTTTGTGGTTTTTTACATGGAAAGCAACTTTTATCTTTTGCCTTTCTAAGTATATGACTTCGAGGACTCAAAACCAAACAGAAAATAGTTCCCATATTTTTCATATGTATTTCCAATAACTCATCTTGTTTACTTATTTAAACTTGCGTAGGGTAATTTTGCCTTCCTCATAAAGCTTCTAATGAGTCCACTCTATCTTATCTCAAATCATCCACTTCGTCCCACCTTGTAAGTCACCACCCCAGTCCAGAACACACATTTCTTTCCAGTATGACTGCAGCCATTACGTTTGTGTCTTCTACCCTACTCATGCTTCCCTCCAGCTCACCCTCCACAGAGTAGGTCAGATCCTGGCAGTCTCATCATTAATGAATTAATAAATGAGTGAATGAATCGATGAATGAATGACCAACCCATAGGAGGAGGAGCAGCAATTCTAATGATAATTTCTTTTAAGAAATATTTTATTCATTATTTTTAGAGAGAAAGGCAGGAAAGGAAGAAGAAAGGGAAAGAAGCATCAATGTATGGTTGCCTTTTACCTGCCTCCAGCTATGGTCCTTGCTGGAGACCTGGCTTGGAACCTGGTTACATGCCCTGACTGGGAATACAACCAGCGATCTTTGGGTTCGCAGGCCGGCACTTATCCACTGAGCCACCAGCTGGGCTTCTAATAATTTCTCATATTACAAAGCATTGAGTCATGTCCTCAAACCATTATTTTTATGAGAATGGGTGAGAAGTATTACTATTTCCATTTCACAAGTGAAGAAACTGAGATTGAAACAATGGAGTGATTTGCTCAGAGTTCTACTTAGTTTGGGAAGACAGAGCCAAGATTCTAATTTGAAATTCCAAATCCCTGCCCTGCTTTTCCTCTTCCTTCCCTACCTAAACACACATACGCACACACACATACACACACACATACACACACCAATTCAAATAAAAATCTAAGGTGCCCAACCTGTCTCAAAACAAATCTAAAAATTATTTATGTTTTCTATCTTCATACTGAAAGAAACTATTGCTTGAACATCTACGATAGCAGAAGTATACCAATGGGAGATTATTTCATTTCCAGAGCAGAACCAATTATGCTGTCCTCAGAACCGCCTGAGAAGAAATTCCTAATCTCAGGACATGCACACAATTCAAATTATCATTATCAGGAAAGCCACTGAGATAAGAAAGCCTTGATCTCCTTTGTAAAGAGCTGTATCAAATTAATGTTCAGCTGAGCATATCTAGAAAATGAAAAAGAATAAAATGCTCCCTGACACTTTTCTTGCCTTCAAGCAAGTTATTAAATAAGATAAAGCTCTTTGTGAGGCTCCTTTTTTTGTAGCTCACAAAAGGAACTTACAAGATAATGGATGGATGCTCTGCTCAGGCGGGGCAAAGGAGACTGGAGGAAATATCATAAAAAATAAAGAGAGAATCACAGGATATCTTCATAACAAAATATACCTTAGAACAGAAGCAGGGTACACAATGTTACAAAACTATTTCACTGTGCCATTTTATTTCTTCCAAACCATCTTAATCTCCTTTCTCATTCATGGCAAAAATGACACCCACAGCTTCTGCAGAAGGTGGTCATATAAGTACAAGGAGAAAATACTTCCATGGGTAACTTGAAGAAACTGGTTCCCATATGGTACATTTTCTATAACTGGTCAAACAGGTAACTTGAAACTAGCAGGAACTAAGGGCGATCAAATAAAATTATCCTAGGCCAAGAAGTCTAAGGCAAAGAATAGAAAAGAAATGAATCAGAGCTTGAGTCAAAAATACATATAAAGTTGAAAATTCTTCTTCAAGACCAACCTCCTCATTTCCACAAGCACGTAGTCCCTCTTACCTTTATCTTTGCAATTTCTGCATGGTTAGTACCACACACCTCCCAGTTCAGTTTCTCTTTTTCTCTCTTGAATTCTAAGTATGGAAAGGTTTTCAAAAAACAACTTTCTGATGCCAAGGTCAGGGAAAGCAGAGCAGCTGTGAGCTGCTGGAACTCTGCTCCTGCTCCACCCCATGTCCATTACATGTCCCGGTGGCACTGTACCCCCACTTTCACCACATAAAGGATCTCTATCTATATATCTTTTTCTCTCTCTCTCTCTTTTTCTGTTCTTTAGCCTCTCCACATATTTGAATCCTGGAAACCTCCAAAAATGTTTCTGGGGATGGATGTAATACAACAACAATAAAATTTAAAAAAAAAAAAAAATCTCTCTTTATCATTAAAAATAAAAAAAAAAAAAGTTTCTTTCCTTTTCCTGGAATGTTTACTTTTACTTCTCATTCTTCTTTGTGTTTCTGTCTTGAATCTGCCCCCTTTCCTTTTCCTAACCAGACCCAATTAGTTTACTTTGTTTTACTCTCATGGAACTTATCACAGAAACAAACTAATTAATGAAATAGTTGTGATTATTTATTGTTTACCTCCTTATTAGGCTGGACATTTCAAGAGGAACATGATCTAATTCTTCTACTGGGATCCCAATGCTTATTTCATTGCTTAGCACATAATTGTGCATTCCTTCAATAGGTCTGCTTGAGGAATTTCTGTCTTTTGCGCTAGATTCTAAGTTCCTGGACAACAGAGACTTGATATTTTAATGCATGGTCAACATGTAATACAGTGCTTATTGTAGATAGAAGGTGCTAAATAAACTTTTGTGGATGGATGAATGGATGGATGAATAGTTTAAGGTGCCATTTATCTATCATGTGAGGCATTACAAAATTCTCACTAGGGCCAAGCAAATACCATAAATGTGTGACTTATGCTGGGGTTAGTAAAAAGGAGTGGTGGAGAGTATATTGAAAATTAGATAACCCAGCTCTGTTTGGTCTGGCTCACTCACTGCTGACCAGGCTCTGCCCATTTCTTCAGTCTCCTCCACCCAGGAGCTGACTGGTACCATGCCCTACCAATACCCAGCACTGACCCTGGAGCAAAAGAAGGAACTGTCTGACTTTGCTCAGCACATTGTGGCTCCAGGCAAGGGCATCCTGGCTGCAGTTGAGTCCACTGAGAGCATTGCCAAGTGGTTGCAGTCCATTGGCACTGAGAACACTGAGGAGAACTGTCACTTCTACTGCCAGCTACTGCTCACTGCTGATGACCGTGTGAATCCCTGCATTGGAGGTGTCATCCTCTTCCATGAGATACTCTATCAGAAGACAGATGATGGGCATCCCTTTCCCCAAGTTATCAAATCCAAAGGTGGTGTTGTGGGCATCAAGGTAGACAAGGACATGGTACCACTGACAGGAACAAATGGTGAGACTACCACCCAAGGGCTGGATGGACTGTCTGAGCACTGTGCCCAGTACAAGAAGGATGGAGCTGACTTTGCCAAGTGGCGCTGTGTGCTGAAGATTGGGGAACACACCCCCTCATCCCTTGCCATCATGGAAAATGCCAATGTTCTGGCCCGTTATGCCAGCATCTGCCAACAGAATGGCATCGTGCCCATTGTAGAGCCTGAGATCCTCCCTGACGGGGACCACGACTTGAAGCGCTGTCAGTATGTAACTGAAAAGGTGCTGACTACTGTCTACAAGGCTCTGAGTGACCACCACATCTACCTGGAAGGCACCTTGCTGAAACCCAATATGGTCACCCCCGGCCATGCCTATACCCAGAAATTTTCTGAGGAGATTGCCATGGCAACTGTCATTGTGTTGCGCCACACAGTACACCCTGCTATCCCTGGGATCACCTTCCTATCTGGAGGTCAGGAGGCATCCATCAACCTTAATGCAATCAACAAGTGCCCCCTGCTAATGCCATGGGCAGTGACCTTCTCCTATGGCCAAGCCCTGCAGGCCTCTGCTCTGAAGGCCTCGGGTAGAAAGAAAGAGAACCTGAAGGCTACCCAGGAGGAATATATCAAGCGAGCACTGGCCAACAGCCTCGCCTGCCAAAGCAAGTGCACCCTAAGCAGTCAGGCCAGGGCTGCAACCAGTCAGTCCCTCTTCATCTCCAACAATGCCTACTAAACAGGTGTTCTAAAGCTGCCCCCTCAACACTCCAGGCCCCGCCCTCTCCCACACTCACTCTTGAAGAGAGGGCCTCATCTGGGACTCCAAGCTGCTCTTTTCCACTCGTGCCTCCTTTGTGACATTGGTGTGTGGTGTTGTCTGTGTATACTAACTCCAATGCCCTCTCCAGCCCACTGTCAATAAACAACTATTTAAGGGGAAAAAAAAGAAAGAAAGAAAATTAAAATTTTCTTGAAACCCTAGGTTGGACCAACAATATGTTTGCCAGCTTTTCTGAAGCTTTTAGTTAGGCTTTTGAGGAAATTGTCCCAGGAAGCTTGAGTCCCACCTACTTGGCCCTCAGAGAAGAAGGAAGCCTTTGTTGCTGACAGGTCATAACCATAGTCCTTCCCCCAAGATCTCTGCTTTCAGAAGGTAAGTTTTGTTCACAGGAAGCAAAGGGTTTCCACACAAATCTAAGTCCAGTGAAGAAGGCTATCACATAAGCAAGAGACTAGAGTTCTACTGATTCTAATTCCTATCATGGAGCTTAAATGACTAAAAGAGTTTTAAAACTTACACATGTGGTATAATCCCAGCTATTCATTTGTTCAGTATTATTTTTCAAAAAAGAAAGAAAGAAAAAAGTTAAACTAAGTAACAATAGTATGAACACAAAAACATTTCTTGGGAGCAAAAGGAGTATCATGGCTTTGAAATTCTCCTTTTATCTTCATGAAAAAAGCAAGAGTTTACAAGCTGGAAAAAAAAAAAAGTTTCCTTTGGATAAACTCACAGGCTATCACAGGCTATTGCTTCACCATAATCTCAACTGTTTTGTTTATTTATTTTTTTATTTGTCAATCTATGCCCTGACCATGTAGAAATGTTCAAATGAAAATCAAAGTCATTTTAAATTATCATTATTATTCTTATCTACAATGAGAACTAAAAATATTCTAAGTTTACACATGACTTTACAAGATTTTTGCTATTACAAGTCTGTTTTCCCTTAACTGTAAATCATCTGATTCTGATTTTCTCTTGCCATAAATCTGAAATCTTACTACATTTTATATGGGATTTACAACAGATGGGCCATGTACAAAGAAAAATACAAGAGGAGGAAAGAGAAGATAAAAATTATTGGGCAAAAACCATATAGAACATGAAACAACTCTAAGGTAGAATATAATGGGGATGGAAGATGTAGTCCCAACAAAACAAAAAATGATCTGATGACTAACTTTAAATGAAAAAAAAAAACCCACAGTTTCTTAATAAAACCATAGAAACAGCTGCATTCACCTCTAGTGTTGTTGCAACACACACAAAAAGAAAAGGCCTTGGCATTTTATCAACCATATTTTTATGTGATGCCATCAAAAATTTCTTTCTATTGACTTCTCCATACTCGCTGGTTATAAAAGAGGGCAACCATTTTCACTGATGCTAAATCCACCAACTCTCATACCTCTGACCCCAAACTACATGTTTTCCTAAAACCAAACTCACCAGATGATTTTAACCAGATTTACAAAAAGACATTGTAGAAACCAATGGCTTCCATCCAAACATTCTAGAGAACACACAGGGAAAAGCAGAGTTAATTAACTTTAGTCAATTGACTAAAGAAGTGCCTATTATTTTCAAAGTGATGCTAAAATTAATACTTTTTAAAATATATATTATTTTATTGTTCAATTACAGTTGTCCCAATTTTCTCCATTTCTCTCCACTGCCTCCTTCTACAGTCAATCCCCATACTGTTGTCCATGTCCGTGGGTCCTTTATACTTGTTCCTTGACTAGGCCCTATTCCTTCTTTCCCCCCTTATCCCTCTATCCCGCCCCTCTGGTAGCTGTCAGTTTGTTCTTTATTTCCATGTCTCTGGTTCTAGTGTGCTCATTTGTTTTGTTCATTAGGTTCCACTGTAGGTGAGATCAGATCAGATGGTATTTGTTTTTTGCCACCTGATTTTTTCACATGCCATAATACTCTTCATTTCCATCCATGCTGTCACAAAAGGTAGGAATTTCTTCTTTCATTCTACTGTGTAGTATTCCATTGTGTAAAGGTACCACAGTTTTTTCATCCACTCATTTACTAATGAACAGGAAAACAATTTGGACTTGATGTCAAAAATCTAAATAGCAAAAGTTAAATTCATCATATATGTACAATATATTATGCCTACATGATGCCAAACAGATTATTTGATAGTTGTACATTAAAATAGTCATCTTCGGATTGACTTTGGGGGGAATGGGTGGGTGGGTGGGGGGACAGAGGGGAGCAAAAAGGGGATGGATGTAATACAACAACAATAAAATTAAAATAAAATAAAATAAAATAAAATAAAAATAAAAATAGTCATCTTCATGTTAGTAACTTGTGTCTAATTTTTATAGGGTTCTTTTCCTACAAAATTTCTCTGATGTACATTATTATCCTATTTTCTAAAATCCCTCAGCAGGAGTTCAAGAACTTAGTGTATCTAAATAGACCCCTATCACTCATTTTTTTTAAAAGCCACTGACAAAACTTGACTTTCAACCAAAACCAAATTTTCATTTTTAAAAATCCCTAGAACACAATTTTCTGCAAACTTAGAAGAACATTCAGATTTGTTTTTGTTATTGTTGTCAATTTTTAGAAGGATTTATCTCTTGTGTTAAAAGCTCATTTGGTCCCAAGAAGCAGCAATTCATTGAATCTTGCTTTGGTGTGGGAGATGAGCAAGAATACATTTTGGGAATCAAGGGCAACGAACAGCTCAGGAAGGGTGACACCCAAAAGCTGGACAGTCAGTCCCTGGATCCCTAGATCTCTCTGCATGTTCGTCACCACCATGTCTCTGCATAGTCAGCACTTGTCTTCTGTCTGTAGAAGAGCCTTCTCTGCCCCTAGACCTATTGGACAGAAACTGTCATTCTCGAAACTTGAAGATTGTGGGCTCCCAACTCAAATTACTAGACCAGCTACCTTTTCTGATATTAAATTTCCAGATTGACTTCAACTACCAATCAGCTTTTAGCAGAGGTGCACATTTTCATGATAGAGCAATCTAGAATTAGGTTTGTAAAAACAAACCTAATTACTCAGGCAACTTAGGTCTGTGCATTTCCTAGAAATTCTACTCCAAAGAGTGTTTCACAGAGGTTTGTGAAGGAACATGAATAAGGCTCTTCTTTGTATACTATTTGTTGTGGCAACAAGTTGGGGGCCCTCCTGGGAGAAGAGATTAGGCAAAATTCAGTGGATGCCCATCTCAGAATATTAAGCGAAAGTTAGAAGCAAAGGACTTACATATAGCACATGAGAAACCTGTTGAGTTAGGGCTTAGTTACCCACTATGTAAACCTCACAAGGACAGTCTAGACGTTCCAGGAAGAAGAGCAGCAGCAAGATGTTGGCCACACTGGTGGCTTCATCATAGCATCCCATGAAAAGATGCTCTGGGGTCAGAGTGCAGCCAAATATATCATGGGCCATGCACCAAAAGGGAGGTCCCCCTCTTCTTTTAAGGCTTGTGAGAGCTGCCTTGCATGCAGGTCAAATAGAGCTAAAACAGGCCATGTGGTAGAGTGGGCTCTTCAGGGGACCTATATACTCCTACTGATAACCCCTGGAGAAACTTGGGAAATTGAGGCTGGGAGCAATCCACTTGGCTAAGGAGAGAATAGGAGCCCCACCCCGACCCTAATCCCAGTCAGCTTCCAGTTAATGGGGAGAATACTGGATTTAGCAGTTACATTCTCATGGTCACTGCAAATCTTAAATAGAAAAAAGAAATATAGAATAATAAACAAGTATCATTCACATAGAGATTGGGGCATATATGAATAAAATGAGGTACATATAAACAAATAGAACATAAGAGGATTTTTCACAAAACAGTGATAATAATGTGGCAGCAACTGACCAGAACTCAACTGACACCTTTCTACTACAGGTCCATCAACAACAATAAACAAATAGAAATTTTTTAATAAATAAATAAAAGATTTATATGGCTGCAGTTTCAGAAAGGCTGGGGGTGTCAGGATGAAGAGATAGTCTCAAAGCTATGAATGAAAACCTGTCCCTAATCATTTGTATAGACATTAGATTCTGATTCTTAACCAGAAATGAATGTCGTTTTACAGTGGTGCTGGAATGACCTTTAAATCACAGCCTCTCTGCCAGCAGAGTATTTTTCACTTAACAGTACATGCTAAGAAATAAGATTAACTCTTCTTTTCCCTGAAGGTGGTAGTGATGCTGAAATCAAATACCCCCTTGACCTCAAAATTCACATAAATAACAGCTCAGTAATGTAATGCTTTATTGTTGTCAAGAAAAATCTTATTGACAAGCAGTTAAACACTAGTAGAGAAAAAGGAAAAAGAAACTACCTGGCAAATGTTTTAATAAATCACTACAGCTTAAAAATGTGTCTGAAGGTGCATGACATAAATTGATTTCTAGATTTCTGATCTTAAAGTCTTGAACAAACTTAATATCTGCAAGAACATACCTATTTCAATGCTCATCACCTTTCAAATTAACTTAAAATGACTCTAAGGTGGTGGTCTAATGTCCAAAAGCCTCTGACTAATATGGATAGGTAAATTTCCTATGTCAGAGGACAATTACACACTGGATTTTTAACTATAAACTTTCAATTATACATCAACTTACATTTCCAACTTTGCCTTATATCAACAGACCATGATTGCCAGAGAGTAGGTTTCAGAGGGGAAAATGAAGATTAAAGCCAGGGTTGGAGAAGCAGTTAAAAACAAAGCTGCTTTTTTCCCTGTAATTTCTTAGGCCCGCAGAGAACACAGACCATTGGGTCTATAGGAGAGAGGCCCCTGGCCACCAACATGCAAGCAGAAGTTCACTAGTTTAATGATGTACACAATGTCATGGTGACCCTTCAGTTGGGTCTCAGGCTCCACAATTTGTAGTTTGGCTGTTATGTGACCTCTGAGAGCTTATTGAGAACCATTAGTTTTCATTAGATTTTTTTTGAGCTCTAAGTTTTTTATAGCTCATCTTCAGAACTCTTACAAAGGGCACTATGTTTTATAAAATGTCTCAACACCCAAGAACTTGGCTGAGCCAAGACAACCCTGGGAAATGGTAACATCTGTTTTTGTATTCCAAATCTATCAGTCTTCTACCCAGTGCTGCTCTATTATTAAACCATCCCTCCCCAAATAGATAGCCAGCCACATACCTTGCATCCTTGGTCTCTACACACACTTAACTTCTCCTCCCCTGCCTGCCCCTCTCCCGACTTGGGTTTTGCTAGGAGGCTGCTGATAATAAAATAAATTCACAATGTGGAAGAATCAGTAGGTGCCAGTGTTTTAATACCCAGATTCTCAAAGTTCAAGGTCTATCAATAATCGGAACCGGTATGAAGTAGCATCTTTTCTGCTAGTTCAGTGTCCATGACACATTGCTTGTTAAACACTTTAACATCATTCTGCATGTGGAGCTTTTTCAAGCTGCATATGTCATTCTTTCCCTTTACTCCAATTTCTCTGTTCCTTTATACCAACCCAAGATTCTGTGTTATGAAACAACACCAAAGTGAGTCACTGTGACTGATAAAGATGTGTGGTAATCTATAGGTGTTTTGATTCAGAAAAGGAAATATCCAAGGACAGAGCTTGTTATTGTAGTGGTTTTCAAGCCTAGTTGTGTATTAGAAAATTATATGAGAGAGTTCTTTTCTTAAATACTGATGCCCAGTTCTACTTTACTCCAGCTAAATTATATTTTCCTGTAGATGTTGAATGGTATCAATATTTTTAAAAGGGTTTTCAAGTGATTCTAGTTTGCAGTCAAGGTTGACAACCACTGGCTTTGATGTTTCCAGCAGAAATTATATCTGTGCTTTAGAACATATAAAGAATGCTTTAACTCAACAGGAAATTTTACAAAGAAATTTTAGTTACTGTAGCTGAGTAGAAGAAATATTTTTTATCATTTTGGGTATCACATTATGTAGTCAATTTTTTCTTCCCTCTAGGCATGGGATGCCAGCATTTTGTCTTCATTCTCATCTTATTTAACCAACATGGAAATCAGGCTGGCTGAAGACTGATGAGAGGTGCTCTGGTACTCACTGGGGTGTGTCTGATGAAAGCTTTCTCTTGGCAGTTTATGCCCATGCATGGAAAGACAAACTCTATAGTACTGTGCTGTTGAACATTGAAATTGAAATAAAATAGCAAAACCTTAAGAAACTCTACTTCTTCATGCTTGATTTACTCTACTTAAGTTTACTTCATGCTGGCATTTCTATATTAAATTATTTTTCCTGCTGTCTTACATTTTAAAGCCCTTTGAGAAGTCCAACATTAAATTGGCCACACAATAGAAAATTGGGAGAAACAGACTTCCTCCCGCCCTCCTTTGTTACCATGATTGTTTTTTATTAAGTAGAGTCCAAAATGAAAACCACAGGGGCCTTCCATCAAAGACATCCATCACAAGCCATGTTGAAGGCATTCTCAGAATCTTTATTAGAAGTCCTACTCATGTAAACACAGAGAAGCTTGCTTGAAAATTCTGATATCTCAGAATCCTTTCTGAGAAGCCAGGTTGGGGATAAAAATACAGGCAAGGATCATTACACTAAAATGGTCAAGTTTAGAGAAATGTCTCCCTAAATTAACATTTTTTATTAGAGTTTTTCCAAAATGTTATCACCACAAAAATCCAAGTGATTGTTTACTTTTTCATGGGTTTGGCATGTCATCTCCTCTCAGTTGCCTTTGTTTATAATTGTGAATATTTTCTATCTTAATTCTGATGCCTCCATACCAAACTTCATACACCATACATAATAAAGTTTTTCCCTAGATAGAATGATGGCCGAGGGATCTTTATTATACACAGAAACTGCTATATGTATATTTTCCTAAGCACAGATAATAAATTTAATAAATGCAGAAATCACATATTCTGCTTAGAACAGATGCTTACTGGCAGATGAGTTAAAGGCTCATCTTAGGAAGACTGGCCATAGCGTCATCATACAACTATCACTTATTAAGCCTTACTACAGGCCATGTCTTGAGATCTTGTTTTAAATCCAATTTCTTGTTTAATCTGCACCATGGATATTATTCTCCTCATTTTATAAATTGAGAAATTCACTTCAGAGTAGTTAAGTTACTTGACCAAAGGTACACAACTAGTTCCTGGCAAACCCAAAGCATAGACACCCAGCTTGTCTCAGCCCAAAGCTCTCAATGACAACTCTCTTCCCTTATGTGACAGACTATTAAACAATTTCCAAAAGTGAAAGCAAATCCACACTATCTTCTGGCATGAATCCTCCTGGGCCGCTTGAGGAACACTGGATGGAGGAGATGGGGAGTTCAGGGATTCATGTAAGGCAAGGTTTCTCCACCTTTCACTTTAGACATGTGGGGCCAGATGGTTTATTGTTGTAGGGCTGTTCTACGCACTGTGGCATGTTTAGCATTTTTGGCATCTACCCACAATGTACTGGGAGCAACCCCTCCCAGTTGTGCCAATGGTAAATGGCTCAAGACATTGTTAAATGTCTTCTGGGGACAAGATTATCCCCAGACAAGTACCAGTGACACAGACTGAAATGAGGATGAAGAGTCCTGGAATTGTGCAAGGGCAGCAGCCCTGCTCCATTCTGTCCATGACCAAAAGGCTCCAAATAGAAACTGGGATCCAAAAGGAATAAGTCAAACCAAAGGTGAATGGGTGCTACTAGAACAGAGTGGTTTGAATCTCCTCTAAAACAGCAATTTTCAACTGGTGTGCTACAGGAAATTTCAAAACATGCAATACCTGGCTATTTCATCAGTTACACTGACCTTTTCCCTTAGATTGTCAAAAAAAATGACAGCAGCCAACACAACAACAATAGCCATCTGGTGTGAATGAATCAAAATTATACCTATTTCTTTTGCCAGATTGGAAAAAGTACAACATATTTTTTGGTGTGCTACAAAATTTTAATAATTAGTTTATATGTCCCATGGCATGATAAAGGTTGAAAATTGCTGCTCTAAAGCATTTATGCACCATCAGGTGACTGGACTAGAGTCATTCTCCAAGTCAGTGAATTATTACTTTACAGATAGCTCTTGTTAACGTTCTTTTAGGATCAATCTAGTTGGTGTCATCTTGCCATATCTGGTTTATGTCCCACTCTGAGAGATCTGTTGTCTGCTCTGTGCTGGGATCTGCATTTTCCATCTTTCAAAAGCAGAACAGAAAATGGAGATGGTAATGAAGTTGGCTGAGATGAAGGCTTGAGGTCAGTGTGCAAAGTCTTGCTACTAGTTTGGTTTCCTTCACAGCATAAAGATTATTTCTGTTCTATAAAATGTCCATCTCATATATTCTAAGGACTTCTGGCCTAACATTATATAAATTGCTGACATAGTCTTTTACCCTTACCACCAGCAAGAAAACTAGGCAAACAAAGCCACAAAAGGCAGTTCTTTAAATCTTACCTTAGAATTACACTTACCTTAGAATTGTGACCTTGAGAGGCTCATGTAATGAATTTTATCCTGAATATTAGACTATTAGCAAAACAGAGTAACCATGACATAGATTGAATTTATTTGTTGGCCTTGCCAGTCTGATCTTCTCTCCAGGTGTTGGTCCTAAAAGAGTTGCAGACACTTTCAATTCCAGTCCAAGGCCATACCTAGGATGAATGAAGCCATTTCATTAACAGTTGATACCAATTAGAGAAGGAGGGGGGACAGGAATACTTTAAGATTCAAAGGCATTTTCTCCAGACTAACTTGCTCACAAGTCTGTCTGCAATTCATTTTCTTTTTCCAATGGGTCCAAGGCAGGGGGCTCTACATACCACATTGAAAAGCTTTTATAGCTTGGTCTTTGTGGGTCCTGTTGCCTACTCTCATTTCTGGATGTCACAGGAGATGTTATCCCCTCACTGTCATAGCAACAGGATGCTCCTAGGTTGCCTGCCAAACACTGGGGCCTGGAAATGACATTCGCTTCACATGGACACATCTCCCTTGGCACTCTGGGGCCCCAAACTGAACCAATGCCAATGTGTCCCTGCTAGAAATAACTCCAAGGATTTCCCTCAAGTGAAGTGGAGCCCAGACCCACACTTGGCCTTGAAAGTTCTTCCTGCCAGCCACTTAACTGAGCCCACAGAATGAGTTATTTTAGGCAGAAGAGGCTCCTTTGAGCCTAGGACTTCTCTGTTTCTGCCAGCTGACTCAAAGGATAAATCCCATTTCTCCTTCTTGTTGCTAACATTCAAGCCATGTGCATGCCTCACAAACATTTTCACATGTAGGAGAGTAAGGGAAGAAGAAACAAAGCTGCTCAATCTCTCACCCATGGTTAAATATTTTTTCTAATAAATAAGCTTGAGGGAGCTAAAAATTCATCGCCGGAAATAAGTACATCTGGAAACTTGTGACTTTTTTCTAGTCAGGATTATGCCATGCTTTGGCTTTATCAATACCTGTCAGTTGGCAAGTGCTTACTCTGGTGCTCGGCATTGAGGTTGGTACATTGGGAGCAGGATACACATGTAAAGCGGATGAATCCCACGGCCCGGTAAGTGAGTTTATTCACTCAAATAAACTCAGAGTTTAGAGAATAGCAGTTCATAAAACACAGTCCAGAATTCAAAAGGCAATTCAAGTACATGAACTCCTTACACAGCCACCCAGAAGAATGCCAAATGAGGAACCCTTCCCTGGCCTCTGCTTCCTCTCCTAATCTCCTGCAGTTTATCTTCCATAAAGCAACCAGGATGAGCAAATGGAAATAAGGTCGTCATGTTACCCTCCACTTAAAACAGTAAAGTTTTATCAGGGCTTCTATGATCTAGCCCATGATCAGCTACTTCTTTGATCTCATCTTCTACCTTTGCCCTCTTGATGATTCAGTCCAGACCTCTGGCTTTGTTTCTTTTGTTTTGTGAACTAAAGGGACTCTGCAATAAACCTGACAAGCTCTGGGTAGGGGGTGGAGCACAAGGAAAGCCTGACAGCTCAGTGACTAAAAGTAATCCTACACGATGGTCTGATCACAAATTCCTAACTGATTAGGTCATAACAAGTAGTCACGTCCCAGACCTATCACTTCTTTAGCAAAGGTCAAACTTTACATTAAGTGAGCCTGTCTACTGTTCTTATGCATCTAGGAAAACATAGCTTTGAAAGGTCAGAGTAATTTTCTTTCGCAAACCCCACAAAGACATAACTGCAGGCATAAGAGCATAAGACCACCAGAGCAGGAGAACACAGAAACCCTTCTGTAAATGTTGAATGTTAACTATTCAGTACCCAGCAACGTAAAAGAAGTGAAACCAGAAAAGCCTGTGTTCGTGTCACCTGTCATCTGCCAGACCCAATAAGCAGAGACAGGGATTGAATCTTTATGGGCACTGTATTCAGATGGTCGGTGATCTGAGAAGACAGTGAGTTTATATTCTAATAGACTATCTTACATTCTATTATAAATGGGCCCTTTTTAGGAGGAGAAAATCAGTGTAGGTAATGGGCTTGGAATTAAGGAAAATGTTAATGAGATCAAAACTGAAGCTTTCTTTCTTTGTCCTGGGTGGAGGGAGGTCTTAGTGTCCTGGAGCCAGGGTGGGTCATTCCTCCATTTCCTAAAAGAATAGCTTTTACATACATTAATTATGAAGGTTATTAACTGGAGTCAAGGTAGGTCATCCCTTCAGTTTCTTGAAACAATAACTTTTACATACATTAATTACTAAGCTTATTGGCTATTACCTGAAACTAAAATTTTCCAACATTTGAGGCCGCCATCAAATTTACAATTAAATTAGAGCTTTGTTTCCTGCCTTCAGTAATTTTAAGAAAACAAATGGGAATGGCTTTAAGAACTTGTAAAAATCTACCTCATCCCAAAAGAAATGAAAAGGTATGATGGTAAGCACTAGGAAGAAAAAGTAAAAAGAAGCACATATGCATTCACACATCACACAGGAAGATACAGGAAAAGCCAAGATAGATTTCATGATTTTATTTGGGGTATCCTGCTGTGGGGGAAGGAGACAATGAAACAAGAATTTGTGACAATCTGTGCACTCAGGGCAGACTCCCTACCGGTGTATCTCCCCTT
This sequence comes from Noctilio leporinus, assembly GCA_004026585.1. Lineage (NCBI taxonomy): Eukaryota > Metazoa > Chordata > Mammalia > Chiroptera > Noctilionidae > Noctilio > Noctilio leporinus. The sequence continues at coordinate 252,327 of PVIW01001677.1, read as the reverse complement.
AGGGGGCATGACAAGGGAGCAGGGAATGGTTCTGAGGATTCAACCAACTAGGAGAGGACCCCCACGAGCACAGACGGTATGTATCTATGAATTGGTGGTGGAGAAAGTTGTGAAATTCAGACACTGTTCTGACCATCCCTGAGTGTAACAGGATCCTTGCAAGGGGGGCAGAGGGTCCCCAGTTTTAATGGGCTCGATTTGCCTGCCACCTGGAATGACTTTTAAAACAGAATTTGGTGAAAAGGAAAGATACTTTATTTATTTGAGGGTTATACAAATTATATTAAAGGTGCAATTGTGTCACTAAATCCCACTCCCTTTAAAACACCCACAACATATAGTCCTGCCTGATTAGGCTAGCTTTAAAACAGACAAGCAAAAGATACCATCTTTCAGAAATACAACAGTTCACAGCTTAGCGTTCCAGCTATAAATTCAAAGTTTCCAGCAGCTGCTATACTCAATTAGGGGAATATCTTGTGCACACTCCCCAACTCTTATACCACAGGTAATTCCCTATTCCTGTGCAAGCTGCAAGTCTCCCTTTCCCCCTTTGGCAAACCAGGTGAGTTCTCAGGCCACGTGCCTGTCTATGGGTCCATCCAGGGGAGCCAATGAGTCCCTGTCTGCACGTCCATCCCGGGGGAGCAGAGACCACATGTCTCTCCTCAGGAGGGCGGGGGGAGGGGAGAGGGAGGGGGAGGGGAGGGAAGGGGAAGGGGTGGGGGAGAGGGGGCGAGGGAGAGAGGGGGAGGGAGAGGGAGAGAGGCTGTATTAGCAACCTATGACTCAGTGGTTGGGTGACCACTCAATTGTGGCCACCTATGAAATATGGAGTAGCCCTGTAAATCCTTTCATCACCCTTCCATGGTCAAAAACCCCTCTGGTCTTCTTGAGGTAAGAGGTTTATCTAGTCATTTGCATAACCAAGACACTAGTCACCAGCCATAGATATTCCTCTCTCAGGAACATCTGAGAGAGGAAAGTGCCTCTCAGGAAAAAAGGCTTACTTCAATGTCCCACCCCAAACTGCAGAGTGGGGGATTTTGGCTTTCTGCCTCTCTGTAACAAGAGCATAGTTGCCACTCCTAATGTTAAGATAAATGGAGAATATAATTTTCTAAAATTAGGAAATTCTTATGATTCATTTCTTAGACATTTAGGTCTGGGAAGCATTCCTTCAGTGCCTGGGCTAGAGTATGTAGCCTTAAGAGCAGTGAGAGTTCACGCCTGGAAAAGGAAACTGAACACCTTCACCTCTAAAAACGGGGTATAAGCTAAGACCACCTTGGACTCAGTTATAAGCCTTCGCTTTCAGACTCTCATTTATCCATTTCCTTCAGACAGTGGGAGCTCAACAAATATTTGTTGAATGAGTTTATCTAAGTAGGAAGAAGTAGTGGAAAGAGTGTGGCTATTGGATGCATGTAAATCTGAGTTTCATCCCCAGCTGTACCTTTTTTAAACTTTTTTTTTAATTTTATTGTTGTTGTATTACATCCATCCCCTTTTTGCTCCCCTCTGCCCCCCTCCCCTGTACCTTTTTTAAATATGATCTTGGACATGTTACGTATGGTCTCTGTATCAATTAGGATCCAATCAGAAAAACAGAGAACTCTTTGTATAAAGTGGAGGGTTATGATGCATTGAATTGGCCACGTATGATTGGAAGAGAGACTGAAAAGCCAATAGGAGTTGACAACTGGACAGCAACAGCAGAAATTTGCACCCCGAGGGTTAAGGAACAAAGAGAAGAGGCAGAATAACTTAAATTCAATGTCTAGAGTCAATTGGCACAGGGCCACTAGCCAAGAGGAATTTTGTTGAATTTTACTTTCTATAGTTTAATCATGAAAAACAATGATTATTACACATATTTTTAAACTACTTATGCCCATCCCCAACTTAATTCTGACCATCTCATTTTATTAAGAATCACTGAAATAAGACAGCTTTAATCAATGAACAGAAAGCTTTGTTAATAGCAAGTACTTAATAAATGTTTCAGCAAAATGAAATTGTAATGCAAACAACTACATAATCTGCTACACAGACGTAGCAAATTAACTTGCCATGGCTTTTGGATGAAATAGCTTAAAAGGTCCTTTACTGAATGCTGGATGATAGATAAACCTGGTATCCCCTATGGTTCCATATTCAGAAGTATGTAAAGAAGTCAAAGCTTATTAAGAAACATGACCAACTCAGCTCTTTTGGCATAATTGAATTATAGGTGCCTGGCCTAAATTCTCTCACTTACCTCAGAGGTATTACCTGGCAAGTAATTCCTTGCACTAAATTATATTTAGCTATGTGTATCTCATGCATTTCATGGATCCACAAATCCTGTAACACTATGCCTTCCTAATAAAAGAAAATACATACAGGGGTGCAAGATGGGCTAAACAGTAGTGAATTAGAACGTAGCCTCTCTGAGGACAGGCCTCTGAGCTGTCTTTTTAAAATTCTTTTAGGGGATTAGGCCTTGGCCTGTTTGCTCTGTAAACTAGTCTTTTTGGGGTTGATTAATCAAACAGTTCATTTGATTAGTTAGTCTCTATTTCCTAAAAAAGTTAGAGATGGACTGACTCAACTTGGGAGAAAACATTCAAAACACCCAGAGGCAAATCTTCCTGTGAAATAGCAGTCCACACTTTCTTTTCCCTAGACACACTGTCTCTCACAAAATACCTATTGGCCCCACTTGTCTTACTACAGAGAATATTAAAGCTTGGATGAGAGAATTTGCAAATCTATACAAATACAAAGGCTTCATCTAATTCTATCAAATATAATGAACTGCATTGGAAAGAGAAACTTATTTTCTGTTCCCCAGAAAGAAAGAAAGAAAGCCAACATTAAAAAATTATTAAAATTTTTTTCCTGTAGTTTTTCATAATTGCCAAGCTCAGTCCTGTCATGGAGCATTTGTGTTTATGTCCTGATAGGAACTATCCTCTCCAAGTTTAATCTCTCTGGTTATCTGGGGCTACTGAGGTCTCTGTTCAAATGTCACCTCCTCAAAGAAGCCTTCCTTGACCACCCTAATGACAGACTTTCTGTTTTCATAGAACTGACCTTTTTGGAAGGCGGTGACAAATAAGTTAATTATGATTAATTAATATTTACTATAATAAAAAACCAAGTAAAAGTAAGGAAGAAAGAAAAAATTTGGGTGAGATGTTGGGGCAGGGCTGTATTGGCCAGCCAAGCAAAGTCCTGAGCAGTGAACACTGAAGCCAGGTCAAGACAGGTCTGTGATTTAAAAGATTCAACCTAAGAAACACCCAAACCTGTAGAATTGTTATTAGTTTATGTGAGTGGAACTGATCATATTTGCCAGGGAGCTAGATCTCAAATGCTGCAGAGAATAAAAGTTCTGCTGCTTAGTTTATACATTTGAATCAAAGGAGAAGATGTAAGGACAGTGTATGGAATCCACTGGTGGAAGATTACGGAGGTAGGAGGAAGCAAAGTAGGGTATTCTCCAAGACTGGCTGAAAGACAAAATGGAGAAACATTTCTGATGGGAGCCTCAAATGTTGGAAAACTTTAGTTTCAAGTAACAGTCTATAAGTTTAGTAATTAATGTATGTAAAAACTATTCTTTTAGGAAATGGAGGAATGACCCACCTTGGCTCCAGGACAAGAAGACCTCAGCCTTAGAAAGAAGGCTGCAGTTTTCATGTCAGGATTTTCCTGAATTCCAAACCTCTTACCCACACCCCTTTTCTTCTTATAAAAAGGGCCCATTTATAATAGAATATAAGACAGTCTGTTAGGGTGTAAACCTGCTGTCTTCTCAGATTGCTCACCATCTAAATAAAGTATCCATAAAAATTCAATCCCTATCTCTGCTTATTGGGTCTAGACATAGATGACAGGCAGCATGAACACCAGCTTTTCCAGCTTCAAATTCTACACTAGGCATAGGATTCGGTTCCTTGAATAGATATTCATGGAACTACTTATTATCAAAAGATGAATTTAATCATTAAATGTCACAGTTAACACTGTTCACTCTTGTTTATTCACATAACTCTGTTGCTTTATTAAAAATTTTCTTACCAACAAGACATTTTACTTGCATATGATTGTAATAAAATCTTGGGTTTATATCATACATTGCATCTTAAATAAAGACCAATCTGATCTTTGGTTGTAAATTTATCTTTTCCTGTATCTTATCAGGGAAGAGTGGAAGCATGTGACAGTGACACAAAGACATTGGGGATTTATTTAAAGGCCAAGCATGTTCATTTTAAGATTTATGGGTTTGGGAATCTAGAATTAGGCAAGATACATGCATAGAAGGGCTTTTGTTTTGTGTGTGTGAGGCTATAAGTTTTATGGGTCTTAGAAATGAGTTCCTGAATGCATGAAATCCCATGCCCAGTGTAGCTTGACAGAGATTCTAAGGCACATAAAGATGGCATGATTTTCCCAGTGTCATAATCCAAGTATGTTGCAAATAAGAGTTGACAAAGTCAGCCATCAAAGTTTTTCTCAGAGGGGAAAGAATGGCTGCTTAACTTGTTTTTGCTAATAAACATTTAAAACTTTTATATACACAAACACATGTGATTTAAGTTTAGAAACCCTTCAGAAATATTCTGTAAATAAGGCATGAAAAGAGATTAGACAAATCTAGAGAGTGCAAAGCCATGCTACCAATTTGGCATATCTTTCCTCAATAAAAATAATTATTTACAGTCCTGGCTGGTGACTCAGTGGAAGGGTGCCCGCCTATGAACCCAAAGGTCACTGATTCAATTCCCAGCCAGGGCACATACCCAGGTTGCAAGCCAGGTCTCCAGCTAGGTCTGTAGCTGGAGGCAGGTAAAAGGCAACCATACATTGATGTCTCCCTCCCTCTCTGCCTCTCTTCCTTCCCCTCTCTCTAAAAATAATAAATAAAATACTTTAAAAAAAAAAAAAAGTGGACTCTTGCCCTGACTGGTGCAACTAAGGGGTTGAGTGTCATCCAGCAAAAGGACAGGTTGATGGTTCAGTTCCAGGTCAGGGCACAGGCATGGGTTGCTGGCCCCATCCCTGGTTGAGGCATGTGTGAGAAGCAAACAATCATTGACATTTCTCTCACACACTGATATTTCTCTCCTACCCTTTTTCACTCCCTTCCTCCTCTCTAAAAATAAATAAAAATAATTATTTTTTAGAAAGTGTTGACCCTTGAATATGGCTCCTTTCTAAGGAATAGAAGGCTGCAGAAGTGACACTGTGAGCTTCTGAGGCCAGATTCCTCCAAGGTACCTGGCTCCCTCTCCTCTGTGGACACAGACCTCCAGAGCCCCAAGACATGGTGTTAGAAGTCTGGCTACCTGCCCTACTGGAGAGACCACACAGAGAGGGATGAACAAGGGATTCCAGCTATGTGAGTCTTCCATCACAGGCACCAACTCTTTGAAAGACAATGATAATTCCAGGTCAGCCACCAGCTGACTGCAATAGCTTCATTGACATGAGTGGGAACTATCTACTGAGCCCTGTCAGCCAACCAGGACTATGATAGATGATAACAATTAATGATTATTACTGCTTGATGCCATGAAGTTAAGATAGTCTGTTATACAGTCACATATTGCATAACAATCTTTTGATTAATGACGGACTGCATATAGGACAGTAGTACCAGAAAATTATAAAGAAGATGAATTTCCTGTAAGAAATGGAAGAATATGTGGTTCAGGAGGCATTATTTTCCTATGACAGGAGCAGTGTCTGTGGGACATGGTAATAGCATCCTTCTCACTCACAGCACCTCAACTTTGACCTCACAGACGACATCCCTATCAGTCATCTAGCCACGTGTTTCAGCACAGAGGATTCTGACCCCCAGATCTAGCTGGATGGTCTTTACAGTCTATTACTGTAAATTCCTTGTTTGGGACCTAAGATTCTGTATGATGACACAGGTTCACAGACGTTACCTCAACAAATATTAAGTGCCACTGCCACTTTGAGTAAAAGCTTTCTGTGGTTGTGTGGAGCCAGCCTGTCCTGGCTATTGGGAATATTTTCAGCTTGTAATGATGGAAAGCATAGGTAAGTTTATTTCTTCCATCAATTCAATGACAAAGAGAGTCTTTTCTGCTACAGAGGGTTATTAGAACCAAAAGTAAATTTCCAAAGTGAATAGAGGGTCCTCAGTTCTACACCCTCTCCATGTTAAAACTCTTTTTTCTATGAATACCATAAATTTCCTTATTCTGATCACTGCTCCAACATGCAATAGTCAAAAACACATTGCCATGTCAGTCCCCTGTGCTCCTTTATTTCTCCATCTTGATTTCTTATTTCTACTGATCCTCAGGCCATCTTTCACTCCCTCCTGATGGTCACTATGGTGATCTATGCCTTACCCAGCCTGTTCCTCCTCTGTATTTCTAATCAGTCTAGCCCACATCCCTGTTCAGGGAATTGCACTGTTGTTTTATTTCTGACCTTGCTTAAGGACACAAGGAGAGGCTTATAGGATAGAATTCATAAAGTCTACAGTAGTGTCCATTCATATCTCAGGCCTTTACATTCACTCACCATTCACTCACAGACTCACCTAGAGCAACTTGCAGTTCTGCAAGCTCCATTCATAGTAAGTACCTCTTACAGAGATATCATTTCCTATCTTTTATATCAAACTTTCACTGTACCTTCTCTATATTTAGATCTGTTTAGATACATAAGTACTTAGCATTGTGTTACAATTCCCTACAGCATTCAGTATAGTAATATGCTGTAATATGTTGCCTAGGAAAAACAGGCTGTACCATATAGCCTAGGAGTGTAGTAGGCTAGACCATCTAGGTTTCTGGAAATGCACTCTGTTATATTCACACAATGACAGGATTGACAACTGACACATTTCTCAGAATGTATCCCCTATGTTAAGCACACATGACTTTGTAACAGTAAGTAATTATAGCATCCTAAGAAATAAATTACCTTTCTACTCAGTGGCACCTCTGATACATTTTAGCTACCTAGAATGTTTTCTCTTTAAGGAATTCTTCTCCTTCCCAATTCCATATGATTTCTCTAGAATTTTCCAGATACCTTAGAGCCCTTTGCCTCCAGGACAGATATGTGGCCAACCTAGCTAATCATAGTATCACATCTCAGATAGTGATTGGTCCAAGAAAGGGGACACATGATAGGGCTTTTCAGGGGCTTTTGGGGGAATCAATGCAGAGTCTATAAAGAGGAGATCTTGCCCATCCCTCTGAATTTTCTAATCTTTTTCTTTAAAGATTTTATTTATTATTTTCAGTGAGAGGGGAAGGGAGAGAGACAGAGAGGGAGAGAAACATCAGTGTATGGTTGTCTTTCACCTGCCTCCAACTACAGACCTGGCTGGAGACCTGGCTTGCAACCTGGCTATGTTGCCCTGGCTAGGAATTGAATCAGCAACCATTGGGTTCATAGGCCGGCCTTATCCTTATCCACTGTGCCACCAGCCAAGGCAGAATTTTCTAATCTTGGGTTGACATCTTTGAGGAGAGAAAGAAAAAGTTGACACAGAAACACAGATGGGATGAGAGAATGCAGACAGCTGTGGAAAGCAGTGGTGAGGAAGTGGAGGGACATAGAAAGTGATTGAGTCACAGTGCCTGATTTGAACTCTTATATCTAGTTATTTTGAAGGCAGGATTCACTTCCTTGGACTTTCCACATACATGAGCAAATAAAAGCTTCATTTTTGCTTAAGCTACTTTGACTTTTGTTTCTGACGCTTGCTAAATGAATTCTAATTCGATATGCTTTTAAAAAGAAGCATTCAGGAAAGATCCAAAAGAAAATTACAATTACACATATAAATTCTGCATGCCAATGATAGTAAACAAAATACGCAATTCATTATTTTTATTCTCACTCGACATTTTTTCATTGCATTTAGAAGGAGATGAAAGGATAAAGAAAAACATCGATACAAGAGAGGAACATTGATTGGTTGCCTCCCATATGCACCCAGATTGGGGATTAAACCAGGGGTCGAACTCACAACCTAGGTATTTGCCCTAACCAGGAATCAATCCCGCAGTGCTTCCATTACAGCGCAACACTCCAATCAAATGAGCCACACTGGCCTGGGAGCAATTTATTATTAAATACACCTAACATATTTAATCTAACTGAAAACAAAGGAATAAAAGTACAAAATGGTAGGTCAGGATAAAATTGGTATTAGACTTAGTCATGATTTTACTTAGGATGTAAGTTAAAACTTAGAATTAGTGGTTTAGAATATTTATTATCTCACAATTCCGTGGGTCAGGGACCTAGAAATGGCTTACCTGGGTTGTCTGACTCAGGATCCCTCAGGCTGAAATCAAAGTGTCAGCCAGAGCTAGGGTCTCAAGTGAAGCCTCAACTGGGAAAGGATCTATTTCCATGCTCATTTTTGTAATCATAGGCAAGATACGTACCCCCATGGATTATGGACTGAGAGTCTCCATTTCTCACTGAGTGTTGGCAAGTGAATACCCCCATCCCCTGGCAACATGAATTTCACCAAAGGCAAGCTCACAACATGGTATCCAGCTCTCATTAGAACAAGCAAATAAGAAAGTGTGAGAGAGTGAGAGCAAGACAGAAGTCACAGTCTTTAATAACCCAATGTTACAAGTAGCATCCCATCACTTTGCCTGATTATGTTCACTAGGTCCAGCCCACTCTTACACACGGACATGAATACTGGAAAACAGGAGCCACTAAGAGCCATTTTAGAAGTGAAATGTCTCTACATAGGTATTCTCACTTCACAGAGAGCCTCTACATACTCTGAGGCCAAGCTTGAAGCCACAAGAGTCTTATGCTAGACTTCTTGGACCTAAAAGGAACGATGGCAGAAAAATCCTTTTAGGAAATTGAAAGAAGGGATTTTCCCAAACCTAGGATGTTCCAGAATTTCTATATATCAGGAGATTATGTTCAACAGTCTTGTCAGAAGTTGAAAACTAGATTTGTTTCGTTTTCTTTTAGTTTGTGAGAAGTTGAGTAAGAGTAGTGGATGGAGGTTATTCTGACGCTGGAACTTCTCTATGCTTCAGAATTTTTGAGTGTACCAGCATCAGAATTCTTGAGTCATACCACAAAAGCCACAACTTTCTTAGTCTAAAAGAAAATTGGCCTTGGACCAAAGCCTTCCCATTGAAGTCACTGGAGTCACTTTCACCTGGCACCTCTGCTGAGGGACTCAGGTGGGTTACCATGTGTAATAAGGGGAGCTAAAGTCCAGAATGGATGAACTGGTGGAATGGGAAGAATATCACAAGCTATCCGCTTATCGGAAGCACTCGGGTTCCCTATAGTTAAAAAATGTTGTTCCTTGTTTCTAACCACTAATCACTCCATAAAATCCTGTTTGGCTACTGTAAACATGTTCCTCCAGCAAAATGAGTCCATAAAATAAAACTGACACCATTCGAACAGCTCTTTGTTGAGCTTCAGAAAAGGACTACCATTATTCTTATGTGACAAAAAGAAAAGAATAAAATTATTTGCATAAAAATTATTGAATATAAAATTTTAAAACAAGCTTCAGGTTCCAGAGTATTTTATTCCAAAAATAGTTTCACTTTTCTTTAAAAAGCATCTATAGAAAGAGTTGTTTATCATTTTAGTTATTTTTTCCCCACATAGAAGGGTACATTCTAAACTTTGCATGTTTGGTACTGATTCTTAAATAACTGCCTCCATTTTCCCATCCTCATGAGAGGTAGTGTTAGGTTGTTTCTGGAAAACAATGGGCACAAACCAAGAGGTGAGAGATCGGTCTTGTGAGTGTATTTCTTGCACAGGAAGGTCAAAACTGAGGCAGAGACTAAAGCGGCAATAGAGAATATTCACAGCTTGATTCAAGTTGTGTATGTGCCAAGTTCATTACAGAACAACAGAAAAACCTTGCCACGTATCCATTATTAAACCAAGACATGGATCTACAGAAAAAAATTGCATGTCAACAGAGAGCTTTGCTGCAAAACTGCTTCCCATCACCAAAATCCTAGTACAATAATTGATACTTGGTAGTTTGTTTTGACCTTTAAAACTGTAATCAAGCCTCCTTAATGTTTCTTCCCAAGCTAGTTACAAACATTATAAGCACAAAGTTTAAGACCTGGACTTTTCTGTGAGAAATGGCATGAATGCTACTCTCCCTTCCTGTGCCCTTTAACCCAAAGAATACAAACAAGGTCAGAGAGGATACATGTCTCTACTCCATTCTCACTCGGCATTGTCCATGAAAGGTATCTCACATCAGTGGGACACTGTGCAGTTAGAACAGCGCTCAAATCCTGTGGTTTAACAGGATAACGGCATAGTACATCTCCAGGAACTCCAAGGCAGGAATTGTCCTTGGAGCCATTTTGAAGTGGCTTGCTTCAGTACATAATTGCATTAGGTGCAAACATGACAAGCAACATGATCATCAAAAACTTGGCCTTATTGGTTTTAATTCTCATCTCAAATCCTTCAGTTCCAATGGGAGAGTCTCATCCTTCCCACCAGCCCATTGGAACACTACACTTGTCTTTTCTGTATCCTAGCTCCCTGCCTTGATAGTTGGTTCTCAGTGGTGAAATACTGATAACTTTCTATCTAGACTTAAATTATTTTTAGCAATTTTATCTAAAGCCCCAGATTAGACATTGTGATTATCTCCAAATATTTATTCCCCTTTTTCCCTATTAGGAAGCAGACACAGAGTTTCGGAAAATGGATTTCATGCCCAGAACCCCCATTCCAGATGCATTACATCGAGGTTTCTGAGTTTTCATTTCCCATGGGAGACAACCTGGTGAGTAAGGGCACAAATTTTGGTGTCGTAGAGTCTAAGTTCTAGCCCTGGCTGGTAGCACAGTGGATAAGGTGCCGGCCTGTGAACCCAAAGGTCACATGTTCGATTCCCCAGCCAGGGCATGTAACAAGGTTGCAAACCAGGTCTCCAGTCAGGTCTGTGGCTGCAGGCAGGTGAAAAGCAAGATACATTGATGTCTCTCCCTCTCTGCCTCTCTCCCTTCCCCTCCTTCTAAAAATAATTAAATAAAATCTTAAAAAAAAAAAAAAAAAAAAAAAAAGAATCTAACTTCTAATCCTGTTTCTGCCTCTTACTCTTTCTGGGCTTTTACTCATCATATCACATTGAGGATCATAAAGGTATCCACTTGATAGGCATGTTGCAAGGCTTAAATGAGACAATCTATTAATATTGCTTTTTTATTATTAATTTATTGTTGTATTACATTTATTCCATTTCCCCCCCACTGCTCTCCCCTGCCCCACCTTCACTATTTCCTCTCCCACAGTCAATCCCCACATGTTTCCATGTCCATGGGTCATTTATACTACTTCCTTGACTACACTGTTTCCCTTCTTTTCCTCTTTCTCCCCCTCCCCTTCCCCGTTCCCCTTTGCACACTGAAACTCTGTTCCTTGTTTACATGCCTCTGGTTCTGTTTTGCTTGTTGATTTGTTTTGTTCATTAGATTCCTGTATTAGGTGAGATCATATGGTATTTGTCTTTCACTGACTGGCTTATGTCACTAAGCATAATACTCTCCAGTTCCATCCATGTTGTTGCAAAAGGTAGGAGTTATTTCTTTCTGCTGTGTAGTATTCCATTGTGTAAATGTACCAAAGTTTCTTGATCCAATTATCCACTGATAGGCACTTAAGCTGTTTCTAGCACTTGGCTATTGTAAATAGTGCTGCTATGAACATAGGGGTGCATAGGTTCTTCTGAATTGGTATTCAGGGTTCTTCAGGTATAATCCTAGCAGTGGAATCTCTGGGTCAAAGGCAGTTCTATTTTTAGTTTCTTGAGGAAATTCCATACTGTTTTCCTTAGTGGCTGCATCAATCTACATTCCCACCAACAATGCACCAGGGTTCCCTTTTCTCTACATTCTCACCAGCACTTGTTGTTTGTTGATTTGTTGATGATACCATTCTGACAGATATAAGGTGGTATCTAATTGTGGTTTTACTTTGCATCTCTCTGCAAAGTAAATGCCTGCCTATGGGCCCTTTGTATGTCCTCCTCAGAGAGTTGTCTTGTTCAGGTCCTTTGCCCATTTTTTAATTGGGCTATCTGTCTCCCTGGTGTTGAGTTGTATAAGTTCATTATATATTTTTTGGAGATCAAACCCTTATCTGAGGTATCATTGGCAAATATGTTTTCCCATACAATTGGTTCCCTTTTCATTTCACTGATGTTTTCTTTAGCTGAGAAGAATATTTAGGTGTTTCAGTTTGATGTAGTCCGATTTGTTTATTTGTTCCTTTACTTCCCTTGCCCTTGGAGAAGTATTGGTCAAAATATTGCTGTGTGGGATATCTGAAATTTCACTGACTATTTTTTTTTTCTAGGACTTATATGGTGGCATGGCCTATGCTTAAGTCATTTATCCACCTTGAGTTTATTCTGGTGTATAGTATAAGTTGGTGGTCTAGCTTTATTTTTTTCCATGTCCCTGTACCTTTCTCCCAACACCACCTGTTGAAAAGGCTATTTTCACTCTATTTTGTGCTCCTTCCCCCTTTGTTGAATATTAATTGACCATAGACTCCTGGCTTTATTTCTGGGTTCTCTATTCTGTTCCATTGGTCTATATGTCTATTCTTATGCCAGTATCAAACAGTTTCGGTTATAGTGGCCTTGTAGTATAATTTGATATCTGGTATTGTGATTCCTTCTACTTTGTTCTTCTTTCTCAAGATTGCTGTGGCTATTCAGTATTTTTTAATGTTTTTTTTTTTTTTTTTTTTTTTTTTTTTTTTTTTTTTTTTTTTTTTTTTTTTTTTTTTTTTTTTTTTTTTTTTTTTTGTTTTTTTTTTTTTTTTTTTTTTTTTTTTTTTTTTTTTTTTTTTTTTTTTTTTTTTTTTGCTCCATATAAATTTTTGAAGTATTTTCTCTAGGTCTGTGAAATATGTCATTGGTATTTTAATAGGGGTTGCATTGAATCTATAAATTGCTTTGGGTAATATGGACATTTTAATGATGTTAATTCTTCCCATCCATGAACATAATATATGCTTTCATTTATTTGTATCTTCCATAATTTCTTTCTTTTGTAATTTTTCAAATACAGATCTTTTACCTCCTTGGTTACATTTATTCCGAGGTACTGAATTTTTCTTGTTGCTATAGTAAATGGGATTTGTTTTCCAGCTTCTATCTCTGATGTTTCATTATTGATGTACAAAAATGCCTTTGATTTCTGAATATTGACTTTATAGCCTGCTATTTTGCTAAATTTGCCTATTAGGTCAAGTAGTTTTCTGGTGGAGTCTATTGTGTTTTCTACGTACACTATCATGTCATCTGCAAATAATGACCATTTTACTTCCTCCTTTCCAATTAGGATGACTTTGATTCCTTTTTCTTGTCTCATTGCTACGGGTAGAACTTCTGAAACAATGCTGAATACAAATGGAGAAAGTGGACAGCCTTGCCTTGTTCCTGATCTTATAGGGAAAGCTTTTAGTTTTTGCCCATTGAGCATGATGTTGGCTGCATGTTTCTCATATATGACATTTATTATGTTGAGGTATGTTCCTTCTAGCCTCACTTTGCTGAGTGTTTTTATTACAAATGGTGCCGTACTTTCTCAAATGCTTTTTCAGCATTTATTGGTCTGATCATATGTGGTTTTGGCTTTCATTTTGATGATGTGATGTATTACATTTATTGATTTGTGAATATTATATCATCCTTGCATCTCTGGGATGAATCCCACTTGATCATGGTGTATGATCTTTTTGATGTATTACTAGATCCAGTTGGCCAATATTTTGTTTAGAATTTTAGCATCTATGTTCATCAGCGATATTGGCCTGTAGTTTTCTTTCTTTGTTCTGTCTTGACCTGGTTTTGAGATTAGAATAATACTGGCCTCATAGAAAGAAGAGGAGTCTTCTCTCTTCTTGGATTTTTTGGAATAGGTTGAGAAGGAGAGGAGTTAGTTCTTCCCTAAATGTTTGGTAAAATTCCCCTGTGTAGCCATCTGATTCAGGGCTTTTGTGTGCTGGGAATTCTTTGATTACTGCTTCAATTTCACTAGTTGTTATTGGTCTATTCAGGCTTTCAGCTTCTTTTTGATACAGTTTTGGAATATTATTTATTTCCAGAAATTTGTCCATTTCAACCAGGTTGTCAAATTTCTTGTCATATAGTTGTTTGTGGTAATTACTTACAATTCTTTGTATTTCTATGTTATCAGTTGTGATTTATCCTCTATTGTTTCTGATTTTATTTATTTCTGTCCTCTCTTTTTTTCCTGATAAGTCTGGTTAAAGGATTGCTGATTTTTATATTTTCAAGATTTATTTTTAATATATAATTTTTAGAGAGTGGGGAAGGGCTAGAGGCAGAAAAGGAGAGAGACATCAATGTATGGTTGCCTTTTACTTGCCTCCAGCTATGAACCTGGTTTGCAACCTGGCTTGCAACCTGGCTTGCAACCTGGTTATGTGCCCTGGTTGGGAACAGAACCGGCAACCTTTGGGTTTGCAAGCCAGTACCTTATCTACTGTGCCACCAGCCAGGGCCTAAAGATTGCTGATTTTGTATATCTTTTCAAAGAACCAGCTCCTGGATTTATTGATTCTTTGAATTATTCTTTTGGTCTCTATGTCATTTAATTCTGTTTTGATCTTGATTATATCTTTCCTTCTACTTGGTCTGGGCTTTGTTTGTTGTTCGTCCTCTAGTTCTTGTAGCTTTATGGTTAGTTTGTTTGTATGAACTTCTTCTAACCTTCTTAGATAGGCTTGTAGTGCTATGAACTTCCCTATGAGAAGTGCCCTCACTGTGTCCCATAGGTTTTGGGCTGTTGTGTATTTATTTTCATTTGTTTCCAGAAATTTTTAAATTTCTTCTTTGATCTCACTGTTAACCCATTCATTGCTTAATAGCATGTAATTCAGTCTCCATGAATTAGAATGTTTTGGGTTTTTGTTTTTTGTTTTTTTTTTCCTTGATGTTGGTTTCTCCTTTCAAGTCATTGTGATCTGAGAAGATGCTTAGAATGATTTCAATTTTCTTGAATTTGTGGAGGTTTGTCTTGCATCCCACCACATGGTCAATCTTTTTTAGTGTTCTATGTGCATTTGAAAAGAATGTGTATTTTGCCTCTTTGAAGTAAAAAGTTCTGTATATATATTTTAAGTCCATTTTATCTAGTGTTGTTCAATGCCACAATATCCTTGGTGTGTTTTTGCTTGGAAGATCTGTCCATTGTTGATAATGGGGTATTAAAATCCCCTACTATTAGTGTACTGCTGTCCATATCCTACTTGAAGTCCTCCAAGATTGTCCTTATATATTTGGGTACTCCTATATAACTCTAAGAGGGTTAATCAATCTTCTTGATTGAATATTTCCTTAAATATTATGAAATGTCCTTCTTTGTCTCTTTTTATGGCTTTCATTATAAAATATAACTATTGATACCCCAGCCTTTCTTTCATGTCTATTTCCTTGAAATACATATTTCCATCCCTTCACTTTCATGTCTATTTCCTTGAAATACATATTTCCATCCCTTCACTTTCAGTCTGTGTCGATCTTTTGTTCTGAGGCAGGTCTCTTGTAAACAACATATATGTGGTTTATGTTTTCTTATCCATTCAGCTGCCCTATGTCTTTTTATTGGTGCACTTAATCCACTTACATTTATTGTTATTATTGACAGGTACTTATTTATTAACATTTGCCCTCCTTGTACCTGTGTTCCTTTCTGTCTCTCTGCTTCTTCATCTTTTAAAGCAGACCCTTAGCATGTCTTACAATGCTGGTTTGGTGGAGATGTAGTCTTTTAGCCTTCTTTTGTCTATGAAACTCTTAATTTTACCTTCCATTTTGATAGAGAGCCTTGCTGGGTAGAGTAGTCTTGTTTTTAGGCCTTTATTTTTCATTGCTTTGAATATTTTTTTGCCATTCTCTTCTTGCTTGTGGTGTTTCTGTTGAGAAATCAGCGAATAACCTTATCAGAGCCCCCTTTATGTTATTATCTGTTTCTGTTTTGCTGCTTTTAGGATTCTCTCCTTGTCTTTGAAATTTGCCATTTTAATTATGATGTATCTTGGAGTGAGCCTCTTTGGATTTATCTGCCTTGGGAACCTCTGTTTGCTGAAATTGAGTGATGTTTTCACTCATCAAATTAAGGAAGTTTCTGTCATTGCTTTTTCAAACAGGTTGTCTATCCCTTGTTTCTCTTCTTCTCCTTCTGGTATCCCTATGATACAGATATTATTGCATTTCATGTTGTCCTGTAACTCTCTTAAAACCTCTTCATTCTTTTTCAGTCTTTTTTTCATTTTGTTGCTCTACCTGGGAATTTTTTTCTTCATATTCTCCAGTTCACTGATCTGATCCTCTGCTTCCTCTAGCCTCCTTTTGATTCCTTCTACTATATACTTCAGTTTGAAAATTGTATTCTTCATTTCCTCCTGGCTATTGTTGATAGTATGTCCTTTTTAATGCTGGTTTAATTTTCAGTAAGTTCCTTGTAGCTCCCCTAGAGATTTTTGTAATTTCCCTGTAGTTGTTTTTGCTTGCTGAGCTTGCTGAGCTGTTTGGGCTTTTCTATTATTATTATTTTGAATTCCATGTCTGATAGTTTGCTTGCCTCTATTTCATTTTGTGATTTTTCTGGGGATTCATCCTTTCCTTTTGGTGATGGACTGTTTCTTTTTCTCTCCATTTTAGGTGATTCTTCTTGAGTATTTTAACTTCTTAGATTGGGCTGTTTTGAATTCCTTTGTGTGTGTGTGTGTGTGTGTGTGTGTGTGATCTTCTGGCCTGTAGAGGTGCACTTTATTTACTTCCTGGATCCACCTCTCATGATGACAGATCATTCCCCATTCTGAGCCTAGTCTGGCTGTTGGAGCCAACCAGCGATCCTCAGTGTTTGTCTGTATCCTTCAGGTTTTAATCCAATCAGTCTGATCAACTGACAGGCTCATGCACCACTGGGCAAAGCAGATTGATTCCTATGAGAACAGCTATTACATCCACTCAGGCAGACACCACTCAGAGTAGCATAGTCTGCCTGTGGTGTGGGGGATGGGTCAGCACTGGGACCCTGTTGGCTGCTCCCTCATTCCTCTCCTCAAAGCCACGGCTCCAAACTCTCCTTAAGTATCTCTAGTCCACCTTGCCCTCCCTCTCCTGGAGTTCACAGTAAGTTGGTGCCAATGTGTTTTTGTGCCTGGTCACTTTAGTAATTCTCTGTCTCTAGCCATCTCATGCTAGCAAATCCCATGGCTTTTTGGTTTTCACAACTGGATGCTTTTTTACTCTCAGCTGTGTTGTTATAGGCTGGGAAGCCCAGCTAGGGGTTTAGAACCCACCCTTCTCTGTGGAACTCCCAGCTCCAATCCCTTCAGCTGGTACCCATGGGATCCCAACCAACCCTCTTGAGTCTGCATTTCCTACTAGTCACCTTGTGATGAAGTGGCCTCTTCTGTTCTGTCTGTGGTTATAAGGCTTCTCTTCAGCTGGTGTCCTGTTGGTATTTCCAGATGATTTCTCCCTAATTAAGTTGTAATTTCAGATTGGTCCTAGGAGGAGATTGGTGTAGCTCCACATACTCCTCTGCCATCTTGGTTCCCTCAAATAATCTAAATTGCTTTTGATAATGCACATAGTAAATATTCAAAGCATAGCATAAAATTGGAACGTTGTTGGGCTCAATACAAGGCAGCAAGTGCCATTGTTATATTGGTGACACCAAGGTTGTAAAAATAGTTCTTGCATTCAGAGGAAAAAAAACTTAAAGAATAACAATGCACAAGTTTTCAAATGGAAGTGTAAAAAGTGGGTGGGAAAAAGAGCTTGGATGGATTAGTCCCTGGATAATTGGTTTGTGAGCCCAATGTCTGGAATAATAATGAGACAAGGAAAACACAAGTTCCTGTGCCTTTCGAGATATTCTTCTCTCAACCACTAGGGGCTTGATGAGACTATGACAAAGTCTTAGTCCTAAAATTACAGAAATTAGAAGTATGAAGTACAATCCTCTAATTTTATGGATGAAGAAAATGGTAGTGTAACAAGGTAAAATGCAACTGCTTTGTGGTAGAAATAGTAATGAAATAAAATTACATGACAGCTGGAACTGTATTTTTTTAACCCACCAACCAGAATCTAATTAGCTTTTGTTTTTCATGAATTAAATTTAGTGTGATGACATTAGTTCCCAAAGCCATACAGGTTTCAACTGCATAACTCAATAAAACATCATCTGCACACTGCCTCATACACCCATCACCCCAAGTAAAGTCTCTTTCCATCCCCATTTTCCCCCTACTTTGCTCATCTCCACATAGCCCTAACCCCCTTTCTCTCTAGCTTATCACCACACTGTTGTCTTTTTTTTTTTTTTTAAGATTTTATTTATTATTTTTCAGAGAGAGGGGAAGGGAGAGAGGAAGAGAGGGAGAGAAACATCAGTATATGGTTGCCTCTCACCTGCCTCCAGCTATGGACCCAGCTGGCAGTGACCTGGCTTGCAACCTAGTTATGTTGCCCTGGCTGGGAATCGAACCAGCGACCTTTGGGTTCGCAGGCCAGCACCTTAACCACAGTGCCACCAGCCAGGGCCTCCACATTATTGTCTTTTATGTATACACCCACACACACACACATAAATATATATATATATATATATTTATGTATATATGTATTTATGTGTATATATTGTATATACGTATATATATGCATTTATGTATATATATATTTATGTATATATATGTGTGTATATATGTATGTGTGTGTATATATATATAACACATAGTCAATATATATATACACATAGGCTAATATCTTCATCTTCTTTCATCCAGTACCATCACCCCTTACCTCTGACAGCCATCAGCCTGCTCCATGTAACCATGCCTCTGTTTCTATTTTGTTCATCAGTTTATTTTGTTTATTAGATTCCACATATAATTGTGGAATTTGTCTTTCTCTGACTGGTTTACTTCACTTTTTCTAAGAGTGTCCAGGTCCATCCATATCATCACAAAAAGTAAGATTTCCTTCTTTTTTATGGCCATTTAGTGTTCCAGTATGTAAATGTACTATAGCTTTTTTATGTACTCATCTACTTATGGGCACTTGGGCTGATTCCAAATCTTTGACTATTGTAAATAATGCTGCAACAAGCACAGGCATGTATGTATTCTTTCAAGTTAGTGTTTCAGAATTCTTAGGCTATATTTCCAGAAGTGGGGTTACTGGGTCAAAGGCAGTTCCATTTTCAATTTTTTTGAAGAAGCTCCATACTGTTTTCCACAGCAGTTACATCAGTATGTATTCCTCACAAAAGTGCACTAGGATTCCCTTTTCTCCACACCCTCATCAGAACTTGTTTGTGGATTTATTGATGATAGCCATTCTGGTAGGTGTGAGGTGATGTTTCATTGTGGTTTTAATTTGCATCTGTCTGATAATTAATGACGTCGACATTTTCACAAATGTCTATTGGCCATATGTAGGTCCTTTTTGGAGAAGTGCCTATACAGGTCCTTTTCCATTTTTTCAATTGAATTATTTGTCTCCTTGATGTTGAATTGTATGTCTTTCATATATTTTGAAGATTAACACCTTATCATTGGTAAATATGTTTTCTTATTTAATGAGGACCCTTTTCATTTTTTTATGGTTTCTTTGTGCTAAATCTTTTAGTTTGATGTAGTCCCATTTGTTTATTTCTTTTCCTTGATTATGGGGATGTGTAGGCAAAAATATTGCTCTAAGTGGTGTCTGAGATTTTCTTGCCTGTATTTCCTTCTAGGATTTTTACAGTTTCAGGGCTTATATTTAAGTTTTTTACACATTTTGAATTTATTTTTGTGTTTCATGTAAGTTGGTGATCCTATTTTATATTTTTGCATGTGCCTGTCCAATTTTCTCAACACCATTTATTGAAGAGACTGTGTTTATTCCATTGTATGCTCTTAACACCTTTGTCAAATATTAATTGGCCATATAGGCATGTGTTCATTTATGAGCTCTCTGTTCTGTTCCATTGAATATCTTGTTCTTATGCTAGTACCAAGCTGTTTTGACTACAATGACCTGAGAGTATGGTTTGATATCAGTAGCATGATTCTTCCAAATTGGTTCTTCTTCTTCAAGTTTGCTGAAGCTATTTTAGGCCTTTTTTGTTCTATATAAATTTTTGAAATATTTTTTCTAGATCTATGAAATATGCTATTGGTATTTTAACAGGAATTGCATTGAGTCTATAGATTGTTTTTGGTAGTATAGACATTTTATTGATGGTAATTCTTCCCACTCATAAATACAGTATATTCTTCCACTTATTTGAATCTTCCTCTCTTTCTTTCTTCAATGTCCTGTAATTTTCTGAGTACAGGTCTTTTAACTCCTTGGTTAAATTTACTCCTAGGTACCTTTCTTTGTTGTAATAGTAAATTGGATTATTTCTTCAGTTTTTCTTTCCGATAGTACATTATTGGTGTATACAAAAATGCCATTGCCCTGGTAGGTGGCACGGTGTAGATAAGGCACCAGCCTGTGATCCCAAAAGGTCACTGGTTCGATTCCCCAGCCAGGGCACATAATGAGGTTGCAAGCCAGGTCTCCAGCCAGGTCCATAGCAGGAGGAAGGTAAAAGGCAACTATACATTGATGTATCTCTCTCTCTCTCTGTCTCTCTCCTTTCCCCTCTCTAAAAAATAATTTTTTTTAATTCCATTGATTTCTGAATACCAATTTTATCCTGCTATTTTGCCAAATTTATTTATTGGATCTAGTAATTTTTAGATAAAATCTTTAGGGTCTTCTACATACAATATCATGTCACCTGCAAATAATGATAGTTTTACTTTATTCTTTCCAATTTGGATGTCTTTTATTCTTTCCTCTTGTCTCATTGCTATGCTAAGGCCTCCAGTACTATATTAAATAAAAGTGGTGAAAGCAGCCATCCCTGTCTTGTTCCTGATATTAAGAAAAATGCTTTTAGTTGTTGTCCATTGACTATACTAATGTTGGCTGTTGGTTCTTCATATATGGCCTTTATTATGTTAAAGTATGATCCTTCTATTCCTACTTTGTTGAGAGTGGTCACCATAAATGGGTACTAGATTTTATCAAAAACTTTTTTTTTTCATATCTACTGATATGACCACGTGGTTTTTATCCTTCATTTTGTGTATGTGATGTATCCCATTCATTGATTTGCAAATATCATAGCAATTTGCATCCCAGGAATAAATCCCACTTTATCATGGTATGTGACTTTTTAAATGTGTTGCTGGATCTGATTTGCTAATATTTTGAAGATTTAGCATCTACATTCCTTAGGGATATTGGCCAATAATTTTATTTCTTTGTAGTGTTTTTATCTGATTTTGGAATTAGGATAACACTAGCCTCATATAAATGGTTTGGAAGTCTTCCCTTCTCTCGAGTTTTTTGGAATAATTTGAGAATTTTCTTTGAATGTTTGGTAAAATTTACCTCTGAAGCCATGCAGTTTAGGATTTTTGTCTGCTGGGAGTTTTTGATTACCACTTCAATTTTATTAGTTGTTATTGGTCTATTGAGGTTTTTCTGCTTCTTCCTGATTCAGTTTTGGAATATTGTATATTGCTAGAAATGTATCCATTTAACATAGATGATCCAATTTGTTGGCATAATTTTTTCTTACAATGCTTTGTATTTCTGTAATATCAGTTGGTACTTCTCTCTCACTTCTGATTTTATTTATTTGGATCTCTCTTATTCTCCTGATGAGTCTGGTTAAATGTTCATCAATTTGTTTATCTTTTTAAGGAAACATCTTCTAGATTTATTGATGTTTTGAACTTATTTTTTAGTCTCTCTGTCATTAATTAATTCCTTCCTTCTATTCCATCTGGTGTTTGCTGTTGTTTTTCTAATTATTTTAGGTGTAGTGTTAGATTCTTTATTTGAATTTTTTTTACTTCTTGAGGTAGGCCTGTAATGCTATGAACTTCCCTTTTAGGACTGCTTTCACTGTGTCCCATAGATTTTAGGTTGTTTGTGTGTTCATTTTCATTTGTTCCCAGGTAATTTTTTTCTTCCTTCATCTCATAGATAAGCCATTCATTATTTAATAACATGCTATTTAGCTTCCATGTATTTGAATGTTTTTGAGTTTTTAAATTGAGTTTGATTTCTAGTTACATGCCATTATAATCTGAAAAAAATGCTTGATATGATTTCAATTTTCTTGAATTTATCAAGACTTATTTTGTGTCCTAATATGTGGACTGTCTTTGAGAATGATGCATGTGCACTTGAAAAGAATGTGTATTTTGCTGCTTTTGGAATTATATTCTATAAATATCAATTAAGTCCATTCAATACAGTGTGTCATTTAAGGTCAATGTTTCCTTTGTTGATTGTTGATTTTTTTGTCCAGAAGATTTATCCCTTAGTGACAATGGGGTGTTAAAATCCCCTTCTGTTACTGTATTGCATTGCTCTCTTCCTTAAAGTCCACTAAGGTTTTCTTTATATATTTCAAGTTCCTGTCTTGGGTGAATATATGTTTACCAGGGTTATATCTTCTGTTGGATCAATTTCTTTAGTATTCTATAGTGAACTTTAAAAAATTTTTATCTTAATATGGCCATTGTTTTGAAGTCTATTTTGTCAGATATAAGTATTGCTACCCCAGGTTTGTTTGTTTGTTTTTAATTCCCATTTGCATGGAATATGTTTTCCATCTCTTCACTTTCAGCCTGTGTGTATCTTTTGTTTTGAGGTGAGTCTCTTGTAGACAGCATATATGCAGGTCATGTTTTCTTATCCATTCAGCTATTCTATGTCTTTTGACTGGAGCATTTAATTTATTTACATTTAGGGTTATTATTTATTACCATTTTATTGTTTATACCCATGTTCCTCTCTCCCTTCATTTCTTTTTTATTTCCTCTTCTTGAAGCATGACCTTTAATATTTCTTGCAATACTATTTTGACAACAATGAACTTTTTTAGCCAATTTTTATTTGTTTGTTTGTTCTGTTTTGTTTTGGTCTGGTAAGCTCTTTATTTTGCCTTCAATTTTATTTTATTTTATTTTTGATTTTATTATTTTTTAAAGATTTTATTTATTATTTTCAGAGAGAGAAGAAGGGAGAGAGGGAGAGAAACCTCAATGTATGGTTGCCTTTCACCTGCCTCCACCTACAGACCTAGCTGGAGACCTGGCTTGCAACCTAGTTATGTGCCCTGGCTGGGGAATCAAACCTTTGGGTTCTCAGGCCAGTGCCTTATCCACTGTGCTACCTACCAGGGTTATTTTGCCTTCAATTTTAAATAATCATCTCACTGGATAAAGTAGCCTAATTATAGATCATTGCTCTTCATCACTCTTTTGGTAGTATAGACAGGGACATGCCTGAATATTTCATGCTGTTATCTTCTGGCATGAAGTGTTTCTGTTGAAAATCTGCTGATAACCTTGCGGGAGCTTTTTGGTAGGTAACTAATTGCTTTTCTCTTGCTATTTTAAAGGTGCTCTCTTTGTATTTAATCTTTGGCATTTTAATTCTGCTGTGTCTTGGTGTAGGCCTCTTTGAATTCATCTGGACTGGGACTCTCTGTGCTTCCTGAACTTGTGCGACTTTTCCCTTTATCAGGTGAGGGGAGTTTCAGCCATCATTTTTTCAAAGAGGATCTAAGATGTCGCATTGTCTCTTTTCTCCTTCTGGTACTCCTGATGCAGATGTTGTTATGCTTGATGTTGTCCTAGTGATCCCTTCCTTATGTGTTTCTCATTTTTTTTTAATTCTCTTTTCCTTCTGATGCTCACTTAGGTTCTTGCTGTTTTCTTTCAAATCACAGATTTACTCCTCTGCCTTATCTAACCTGCTGTTTAATCCGTATAGTATATTCTTCATTTCAGATATTGTATTTTTCATTTCTGACTCATTCTTTTACATGATTTCTGTGTCCTTTTAAATGTTATCTCTTTATTTGAATTCTTTTTATTTTTTAGAATCTTTATTTAAATTATTTTTGTTGTTGTTGTTGTGTTTAATTTTTTTAATTTAATTTTATTGTTGTATTACATCCATCCCCTTTTCACTTTCCTCTGTCCCCTTCCCAACCTCCTACTCCCCCAACAAACTCAATCCCACTTGTTGTCCATGTCCATGGTTCTTCCATACTAGTTCCTTGACTAAACTGCTCCACTTCTTCGCCTCCTCCTACCTCCTCCCCTTTGCCCACTGAAGGTCTATTCATTGTTCCTATATCTGGTTCTGTTTTGCTTGTTTGTTTTGTTCATTATTATTTTGTAATGGGTGAGATCATATGATATTTGACTTTCACTGACAGGCTTATTTCATTAGCATAATACTTTCCAGTTTCGTCCATGTTGTTGAAAAGGGTGGGAGTTCCTTCTTCCTTTCTGCTGTGTAGTATTTCATTGTGTAAATATACCAAAGTTTTTGACCCAATCATCCACTGCTGGGCACTTAGGCTCTTTCCAGCACTTTGCTATTGTAAATAGCACTGCTATGAACATAGGGGTGCATAAGTTCTTATAAATTGGTGTTTCAGGGTTTTTTGGGTATAGTAACAAGATCCCTTTAAAGCATTCATAAGTTAAAGTTGGTTCTTATCCATTTACCTACCCTTTGTCTTTTGATTG
Organism: Noctilio leporinus; assembly: GCA_004026585.1. Classification (NCBI taxonomy): domain Eukaryota; kingdom Metazoa; phylum Chordata; class Mammalia; order Chiroptera; family Noctilionidae; genus Noctilio; species Noctilio leporinus. Next base: position 227,649 of record PVIW01001677.1, on the reverse strand, counting down.
GTGCATTTAATCCATTTACCTCTGTACCTGCATTTCTGTCTGTCTCTCTGTTTCTTCTTCTTCTTCTTCTTCTTCTTCTTCTTCTTCTTCTTCTTCTTCTTCTTCTTTTTAAGATTTTCTTCATTATTTTTAGAGAAAGGGGAAGAGAGAGAGGGAGAGACATCAATGTGTGGTTGCCTTTCACCTGCCTCCCACCACAGACCTAACTGGAGACCTGACTTGCAACCTGGTTATGTGCCCTGACTGGCAACCAAACCAGTGACCTTGAGGTTTGCTGGCTGGTGCCTTATCCACTGTGCCACCAGCCAGAGCCTGTTTCTTCATCTTCTTAAAGCAAAACCTTTAGCATCTCTTGCAATGCTGGTTTGGTGGAGATGTATTCTTTTAGACTTCTTTTGTCCAGGAAGCTCCTTATTTCACCTTCCATTTTGAATGAGAGTCTTGCTGGGTAGAGTATTCTTGGTTGCAGGCCTTTGTTTTTCATTGCTTGAAATCTTTTTTGCCATTCCCTCTGGCTTGTTGTGTTTCTGTTGAGAATCAGCTGATAACTTTATGGGAGCTCCCTTGTATATTATTAGCTTTTTCTCTCTTTCTGCTGTTAGGATTCTCTCCTTGTCTTTGAAATTTGCCATTTTCATTATGATATGTCTTGGAGTGGGCCTGTTTGGGTTCATCTTCCTTGGCACCTTCTGTGCTTCCTGAGTTTAAATGACATTTTCTCTCCTCAAGTTAGGGAAGTTTTCTGTCATTATGTTTCAAAGAGGTTTTCTATCCCTTGCTCCTCCACTTCTCCTTCTGCTTTCCCTATGATACAGATGTTATTACATTTCATGCTGTTCTGCAGTTCTCTTAAAACCTCTTCATTCTTTTTCAGTCTTTTTTCTTTTTGTTGCACTGCCTGGGAATTTTTTGCTACATTGATCTCCAGCTCACTGATCCAATCCTCTGCTTCCTCTAGCCTGCTTTTGATTCCTTCTAGTGTGTTCTTAAATTCAGAAATAGTATTCTTCATTTCCTCCTGGCTCTTATTGATGGTTTCTATGTCCTTTTCAATGCTTGTGTAGTTCTCAGTAAGTTCCTTGTAGCTTTCCTGGAGTTCTTTGTAGTTCTCCTGGAGTTCTTTGTAGTTCCTCTGGAGTTGTTTGTAGTTTTCTTTGAACTTGCTCAGCTCATTGAGCTTCTCTATCATCATTATTTTGAATTCCATGTCTGAGAGTGTGCTTTCCTTTATTTCATTTTGCACTCTTTCTAGGGATTCCTCCTTTCCTTTGGCTGAGGGTTTATTTCTTTGTCTCCCCATTTTAGGTGAGTCTTGTTCGTTTCTGCTTCTTGAGTTGGTCTACTTTGACTTACTCTCTTAGTGAGTGGTATGACCTTCTGTGGTGTAGAGGTGCACTTTTTTTTTTCGTCCTGGGTCTTTGCTTGGTGACGTCCACTCATGTCCCAGTCTAGGCCTAGTCAGCCAGTTGGAGACTACCAGAGATCCACTGTCTTCATCTGTCTCCTTTAGTTGTTAATCCAATCAGTCTGTATCAGTGATCACTTTTAGGCACCTCTGGGCGGGGCAGATAAAGTCAGTTGTTAATCCAATCAACATATGATCTGAGATCAGGTTTAGGCTCTGCTGGGTGGGGTGGATTAATTCCTATGGGTGGGGCTATGGCTTCCCCTCAGGCTCCCACCCTTTGGAGAAAAGTGATCTGCTGGTTGTATGGTGGATGGGTCAACCTTGGACTCACTGGCTGCTCTCTCACCTCTCCACCTAAAGCCACTGACCCAAACCCTCATTAAGTGTCTCTAGTCCACTATACCCTCCCTCTGCTGGAGCCCATGGTAAGTGGGTGCCACTGTATTGTTGTGCGTGGTCCCTTTAAGAATTTAGTCTCTCTGTCAAGCCTCTAAACCTGGTGGCTTTTTGCTTTTCACAGCTGGATGCTATTTTACTCTCAGCTGTGCTGCTATAGACTGGGAAGCCCAGTTAGGGGTTTAGATCCTACCCTTCTCAGGTGGAGCCCCGGCTGCTGAGGTGTTTGAGGTGTTTGTCCATCCCTTTAGCTTATGCCCATGGGAGCCCCGCCAGCCTCTCACGTCTCTGAACTTCCTACTGGTCACCTTGCGATGAATTAGCTCTTCTGTTCTGTCCCTGGTAATAAGATTTCTCAAGGATGAGGTTTCCTGAGGTCCACCTCCACCTGTCAGTTATTCCACCTTCTCCTCAGGTTGCCTGTTCTTCCTCCAGAATCTTCCAAAACAAGACTATAAAGTTGGTCCAGACTGGCCACACCCCACAGATCCTTCCACAAGTTATAAGATCAGAAGGGCTTGACAACTGGGATTGGGAGGACAAGGTTAGCTGTTTCCCTGCTTGGTTGGTCACACAATCAGGCACACAGGAGAAAGTGGCCTCTACTCCTGAGCCAAACCACTCAGTTTCTGCCATAGTCTCCAGCTCTAGTTTCCCTAGAAGAGGTACACAGGAAATTTAGGTTGGGTGCAGCCAGGTGTCCCTGTTCAGGAGCCGTTTCATCAGGGAAGATCCACTAGACTCAAGGGGACAGGTCAAGAGTCTCCCACTGGTGGTGATACTAGCTCAGTTCACCAGAGGAAGTTAAGCACTTTGTCCCAGTTCCAGACAATAACTTCTAAGGGACTCACACTTTGAATGTCCCAGCTCTGAGCCCCTCTCCTGTCTGTCCATGGAACTAAGGCCAGTGTGGCAGGGTAGCCAGGACTTGGTGAGGCAGATACAAATAGTCTTCTGTCATGGATGATGCCTGCAAGCCTATAGGAGAGGGCCAAGTACATCTTTCCCTTCCTAGGGTAGCATGAGCTGAGCTTGCTGAGGAGGTAGGAGTTGCCTTGACCTATGATGTAGCCACTTACCCTAGCACCTGCTCATTTTGTTCCCAAATAAAAGCTTCCCCAAGTGTCACACCCCGTAAGTCCCTAATCTATGTGGCATGCTGATCCCCCTGCAGTGCTGAACCCAGTAAATGATTCAATATGTGGGGGAAGGGGCATCAGCTGTGCACTCAAGGTGCCCCTAACTAAACCGCATAGTTTAGTTACTGTCTGAGTCTCCACCAAGAGCCTCCCCATAAAAAGAGAGACCCAAAGTCACTGCTGCACATAACCAGAGAACTCCTTTACTCTACTAAGCACAGCAGAGTGGTCTTGCACAGCATTTGGGAAATGGATAATGCACCCCTGAGGCTGGTGCCGTAACATAGGAGTGTTTATCCTTGGAAAGGTGGCATCTGGTTCTCCCAGGCAGACTGAATCCCCACTGGTTTTTATCACCAGATCATATGTGTTTCTCTGGGTTGGAGATCCCTGTGTGGGGTTGAGACCTTATGCTTCTAAGGGGAGGAAGTTTTTCAGCCATGACATCCTTCTGGCTTCTCAGCTGTTGCACCTGGGTGTGGGAACCACCACTTTTCATACTTACATCCTTCTTACCAGTTTCTATGTGGCTTCTACTGTAAATCCCTGATCATAATATTTTAGTTCAACTAAACTTCTACTGGTTTTTTAGGCTGAATGCTTTTTGATTTAGCTGTAAATTTGGTTTGGGGCCACGAGCAGATGAGTATAGCTTCCACCTACTCTGCAACCATCATGGAACCACTTCAAATTAGCTTGATTATAGTATCACAAAAATGCTCCAGGTGTCTGACTGGCAAATCAACTTTACACAATAAAAAAAAAAAATTAAGTTTAAGTTTTTACTATTGAGAAGACAAATGTGGCAACCCCAGTCATTGCTCATCAATAAGAAGTACAGAAAGCAAATATCATTGTAATATTTCCAAACCACTGAATTAATAGAATGTACTTACATTTAGAACATCGGTCTATATATAAAACAGAGCAAACTGCCAAACACAAACTGGATGCAGGCAGAATGAGGAAGGGTGAGATGCTAACTAACAAAAGCGGTCCAGGATAAACCAGAAGAACTAAAGGGTGCTTTCACCAACCCCAAATTTACTATTTTGTTCCTTATAACTGTTGTGAGACCCAGGATACAAAGACCTACATTTCAGCTCTTCTACTTACTAGCTATGTGACTGAAGCCAGTTACTTAAACTCTCAGGGCTCCAGATTCTGCTTCTGTAAACAGGATGTAATAACATCTGACTCACAGTGTTGTTTTCATGAGGCATTAGAGAGAAATTGTTGATGATGTCCAGAGTAGTGCCTGATCCATGAAGTTTAACACTGCCTCTCCCAATCCAGGTATAGTCAAAGATTCATTTTCTAAAAAAGCAGTAATTATCTGTTGTGCAAAAAGTCTTTCCTAATTGGGCTTTTGTTTGGTTTGGTTTTAATGATTTTTCCAAATTAAATAGAGAGCCAAGAGCTGGTTTAGATTATAGGGTTGCCACAAAATAGCTAAAGCTGTAGATATGACCTACTTTTAAGCTGCCACAGCATAATAGGGCTTTTTTTTTTTTTTTTTTTTTAGTCTTAGGAAAGAGTCAGAGCTGGAAGTCTTCTCTCCCATGCTTTGTAGGTCATATCAACAGGTCAGTCACTTTCACAACTCCAAAGCCCTAGCCCATGCCAGGGAGCTTCCTCTGACCTTCCTGAAATTCCTCCCCTGAAGGCTTGCTTAGCACACTACCCAGAATTATTCAAATTCTCTCTATTTACAATTAAAGCTCCATTCAAGGTGATCATAAATTCATTTACCATGTTATTGATATAACACCTAATCCCTCTGAATCCAGTGCATGGCTTTGCTGAATTTTACATCAATTTGTCGCAAGTGATCTCCAAAGATGGCCACAAACTGACCTTACAAGAAATACTAAAGGACAGCCCCGGCTGGTGGCACAGTGGATAAGGCACCCAAAGGTGCTGGTTCAATTCCCAGCCAGGGCACATAACCAGGTTTCAAGCCAGGTCTCCAGCCAGGACTGTGGCTGGAGGCATACATTGATGTCTCTCTTCCTTTCTGCCTCTCTCCCTCTCTCTCTCTCTCTCTCTCTCTCCCTGAAAACAATAAATACAATTTTTTAAAAAATTAACTTCTTTAAAAAAAAGAAAAGGAAAGAAATACTAAAAGAAGTTTTTTAGTCCGAAAGTATTCTAAGATAGTAATCTGACAATACACACACACACATACAAAACAATGTACATACCAGTAAAGTAATTATGTAATTATAAAAGATAGCATCAATGCTTATTGCTTTTACTTTCTTCTCTTAACTTATTTAATAACAACTGTACAAAAGTATGTACATAATTATATTAGTAGAGTTACATGGGAGTATGAAATATTTGACAATAATAGCACAAAGGTAGTGGATCAGAGCAAAACTGCATTAAAATAAGAAAATGACACCAGATGGTAACTTAAATCCATAGAAGTAGAAAAAAAAAAAAAGGAACAGAAATAGCAAATAAGAAGGTTAATGTAACAAATTCTATAAATATATACTTGCTTCCTTTTTTCTGTTAACTTTGTTTATAGACAAATTATGTAAAGAAATATTTATAAGATGAATATAATGAAACATTGTGTTTGTAACATATATACATGTAATATTGTGACAACAACACAAAAATGAGCAAAAGGAATAGAGATATATAAGAGTAATGTTTCTTTATATCACTGGAACTTCATTTGTACAAATCTAAAGTCAATTCTGATAAGATAGATGTATGTGGTTCAGCCCTAAAGGAACCACTAAAATAAATAATTCAAAATATATAGTAAAAGTATCATTACAGAAATTGCAATATTTCACTAGGAAATATTTATAAATTTCATGTAAAAGAAGCAATAAAGAAAGAATAAAGAAGCAAGAAAGGCATGCATTATATAGAAAACAAAATGTAAAATGTCACACATAAATTCAATTATAGTAATAACTTTAAATGTGAATGAATCAAGCAATTCAATTAAAAGGCAGAGTCTGTTAGACTAGATAAAAGAACAGGACACAACGATAAACTTCCTACAGGTGCCATACTTCAAATTCAAAGACACAAATATAAAGAAAGTAAGAGGATGGGAAAAGATGCCATACAAACAGCAATTATAAGAAAGCTAGAGTAACTATTCTAATATTAGAAAAATATAGTTGAAATACAAAATGTTACTAGAGAAAAAGAGAGACATTTTATAATGGCAAGTTATAAAATGTTTTATCAATCAGGAATATATGTAGTTATAAACATCTATGCACCTAATGACAGAGTCAAAACACATGAAACAAAATTGAAAGGAGAAATAGACAATTCAACAATGATAACTGAGATTTTAATACTTCACTTTCAATAATGGATATAGCTAGGATTTCAAAAATAATAATAATAAAAGACTTAAATAACACAATAAACCAAGTTAAACCAACAGACATCTATCAAACAGGCGAACCAACAACAAAGAGGACACATTCTTCTCAAGAACACACAGAACATTCTTGAAAATAGACCATATGCTAAGCCATAAAATAGGCCTCAGTAAATTTTAAACAATTGAAATAATATACAATATATTATCTGACCACAATAGAATGAAATCAGAAGTCAATAACAAAATATTTTGGATATTAACAACTATGTAGAAATTAAATAACCCACTCCTAAAAACCCAACATATCAAAGGAGAAATTACAAACAAAATTAGAAAACACTTTGTAATAAATGAAAATAATGACCCAACACACCAAATCTCATGGGATGCAGCTAAAACAGCTAAAAAGGACTACATTAAAACATAAAATATGAAATCAATAACAACTTCCATCTTAAGACACTTGAAAAAAAGAGTACACTAATCCCACAGCAAACAAAAGATAGGAAATAATAAATATTAGAGCAGAACTTAATGGAACAGAGAATAGAAAAACAGTTGTATCTTTGATCGATAAAATCAAAGATACAACACCAATAATCTCTTCATTTTTGTACACATATGCAATTCTTCCCATCAAGAAGTAGGAGTCTATTTCTTTTCCATTTGAATCTGGATTGTCATTGTAACTTGCACTAACTAGTCAAATAAGACAGAAGATGAAACTGAAAGATGCCACAGTGCTATGTAAGTCCAGGCTAGCCTGTTGTGAGAGAGGCCTCAAGATGAGTCCTGGGAGAAAGAGAGAATGTGAGGGGAAGATCCAAAGTTTCCTAACCATCAACTAGCACTGAAACCCCAGATATGTGAGATAGGATTTCTGGAGCCTTAGAGCCCTGCCCAACCATGAAACTCCATGAGGTACTCTTGCCAACATCACATGGAGCAAAAGAACCACTTGGCCAACTGATAAAAGTGTGAGAAATAACACATGGTTATGTTAAGCCACTAAGCAAGATACAACTGAAAACCATTTTTAGTTTTAAAGCTTGTTAATAGGAGAACTTCCAGTAAATGTTAGCTAAATCTCAATCTTATGTCTCCATAACGTTGAAGATAAGAGGTCTTCAGCCTCCCCTTGATGAAACTGGATGAAATTTAAGTTTCTCTGGTTGAAGTAAAGGTGGTGGTTGGCAGACACCAGAAACCCATTTGTTTGGCCTCTCTAGCTACCCCTCAGAGGTTCTCACAGCCAGACTCTGAAAAACCAAACATGAACACTATTTGCTACAGTGCCAGCTAGGTAGCAATACCTTGTAGGGTGAGGACAAGGTTCTCCAAGGGTCTATGATATTGTCCTAATCAGCATCTAATATATGAGGTGTTTTTCCTTTCATAGCCAAGATTTATGGGTCCAGGAATCAAGGGGCAATCTCTTAGTTGGTATCCCTAGTAATCCACTAATGCATTTTATGCTTTCTGTTCCTCCAAACTTTCCTCTGTTGTACTAGAATTCTTAGTTCCAGAGGAGAAATACTTTCAACTGGAGACAAAAAACTATCCCATTGAACAGGAAGTTAAGACTGCCACCAAGTAGCTCTGGGTTCCTCATATATCTAAATCAACAGGCAAAGAAAAGAGTTACTTTGCTGGCTGGGATAACTTATCCTAATCACCCAGGGGAAATTGCATTGCTACTCCACAATGTAGGTAAAGATGAGCTGCTCAGGGTTACAGGAGATCCCTTAGTGTCTCTTGTGCTCTTTTGCTTTGTGATTAAAGTCAATGAAAAACTATAGCAACTCAGTTCAAGCAGGGCGACTAATGAATGAATGGCCCAAATGCCTCAGGAATAAAGGTTTGTTTGGCTCACCCCACTGGGTCAAGAACTACAACCAGCTTACTTACTAAGGACAAAGGGAATATAAAAAAGGTAGTGGAGGAAGGTAGCTATAAATGCCAGCTATGACCACATGAGTAGTTATAAAAATGGAGACCCTAATTATTATGTATATTTCATCATAAGTGTGTATATTAAGCTTATATGTTTTTCTTTCCTTTCTTATTCTCTTATCATATAAGGTAATATTAACTTTACATTATAGTACTTAAGTATTGTTAATTTTACATCTTAATATTTAAGATATAGGGTATCAAAAACAGTTTAAATCACTGAAAAATTTTGTGCTCTTTTAAGGGAAAAATATTAGCGTATTTTTGGTTGTAAGTAGGCTATTTGTATCATATTAGGAACAAGTATGGCCTAGTTATTCTCTTTATTAATATTTAGAGATTAAGTATGGTTAAGGGGATGTGTATAGGTGCCAAGTTGACAAGGGATAGACTGTAATGGTTAATTTTATGTGTTAATTTATCCAACTAACCAGAATTGTGATGGTGAATTTTTTGGTGCCCGATATTTGCTCAAACATCAGCCTGGATCTTGTTGTAAAAGTATTTTTAAGATATAATTAAGGCCCTGGATGGTAGCACAGTAGATAAGGCACCAGCCTGCTAACCTAAAGGTCGCTGGTTCAATTCCCCAGCCAGGGCACATAATGAGGTTGCAAACCAGGTCTCCAGTCAGGTCCATGGCTGAAGGCAGGTGAAAGGCAACCATACATTGATGTTTCTCTCCTCTTATGCTTCTCTTCCTTCCTCTCTCTCTGGAAATAATGAATAAAATCGTTCTTTTTTAAAGATATAATTAACATTTAACTTAGTAGAATATGAGCAATACAGGTTATTTTCCACATTGGGGGTGCAGGCAACAGGGTGTCATCCAATCCACTGAAAGCCCTTAGAGGAAAAAATTGAAGATCTCTAAGGAAGAAAGAATTCTGCCAGCAGACTGCCCTTGTACTTGAGGTGCAACATCAACTTTTCCACAGTTTCCAGCTTGCCTGCCCGCTGTGTGCTTTTTGGATTTGCCAGCCTCCAAAACTGTGTGAGCCAATTCCTTAAAATAGACTCTTCTCTCTCTTACTCTCTCTTTCCCTCCCTTCTCTTCTCTTCCAATAGAAGATGATTATAGATAGATGATAGATAGATGATAGATAATAGGCATAGCTAAATGTTCTCTTATTGCTTCTATTTTTCTGGAGAACCCACACTGATAGGAATATTATATAACATGTGCTATTATTATATTGTACTTTACTATTTTAGGTATCTTTATATGTCATCTCAATTTTGCTTTGAACTATTAGATCAATTTCTGTCCATACAACACTTCGAACACATTGTGCGTATCATTCTCCCTTTACTAAAATGTAAGGCCTTGAGCACAAAAACTAGTTTTATTCATTTTTATAATCCTATAGCAAAAAGATGATTGATAACTATTTTTGAATGCATAAATGAATGGATGAAAAAATTCTGCCTTATAGCAGACACAAAAGCCCACTTGATCTTAGCTCACATCACATTAGTCTGATTATTTGTGTCAATATAACTGATGGCTAAACTGTGGTTATGCTAAAGGAAAAAATGCTTGAAGACAACTATTTCAGAGATATAATACTTATTATAGGGTCCATAGCTTTCCCGTAATTCTTTAGCTAGCATCTATTAACTAATATTAACTAAAATTTCCTCAAAGGTCTTAATCATAACACAAAAAAAGAATCTATTCAGGTTTCCAAGTCAGTTACTATAGTGTAAGTTGTCTTTAGGCTGAAGGTTTTTAAGGACTTTTAAGGCATGCTTTGAAGAAACATGAGCAGCTCTCAAGGCTTCATGACTTCACAAAACCAAGGAGCCAGAAAGAAGCCAGAGTCCAATAATCCCTAGTACGTCATCTTTCTACTTGATGGTGTAGAATCAGTGTGATGAGCATTTGACTTACTACATTTTGGTTACCTGTTCTTAGCAACTTGCTCTGTCTTCCAGTTTTAGCATATTTGTTGATGAAAATCAATTGCTAGAATTTCATCAGACATGATCTTGTAATTATCATTATAATTAATAATAATGATAATAAGTAATTTTCTAACTAGCAAGAGTGAAATTACTCAACACAAAATTGACAGATAATCTCAGTCATGATTATAGGCTTATCATTTTAGCTGCTTAGAAATCTAACAATTCTCCTGTCACTTTCAGGAAATGAGCTTGAGGATTTGAGAAATTTGGTTTATAATAAATCATAGAATTCCAGAGTTTCAGAAGGTTAGAACTAAGAAAATGGCCTATATTCAGTCTCTTTAGAAGAGATTGATATGCATTGGCATATGATTGCAAAAATAGCATCAATTATTTCCCCTTCTTGTATGTATGCTGCTTTTGTGATTTTTACAACTCTTCCAACCAAAATATGTAGTCAGTTTCTCCTTCACTTGAATCTTGGCTGGCCTTGTGACTTGTGTTGACCAATACAAGCAGCAGGAATAAGTGTACTACTTACAAACTTAGTCATCTATAGGCTTCTACTTGCTCTGCTCAGCCACCATGAACAAACCCCAGGCTAGCCTTCTGTGTGATGGGAGATGTAACCCTCTCACTCTGTTGTCATTGCCTGGACAGCCAGCACCACCAAACTTGCAAATGAGACCATATTAGACCAGTTGTTCCCCAGCCAAAATACCAACTGACCATAGACACATAAGAAACTTCAAGTATGATCTTCTAAGCTTGGAGCAGATCAGCAGAAATACCCAACATTTAGAGTTCTGAGCAGTAATCAGCTCTTCTTATTTTAAGCCACTCGATTTGGATATGAGTTGTTATGCAGCGATCATTAACTGATGCAACCTAATAATAGTGGTGTGGCCACAACTTAATGATTATTTTTATACTGTCATAATTTTACAGTAAGCATAGGTAAGTTTTTAAATCAGAAAGCAAAATAGTTTAAAACTACCTAACTCTTTAAAAGGAAGCAACCTGAGTCCTGAAGAGGAATTGCTCAACTGGCGAGAACCCTGGCAGCAAGTAACAAAATCTTGATTCAAAGTTTAAGCAAATTAGCTAACTTACTGATTCACAGGAACTTCAGGGCCCTGGGTTTCCAGTTTTGGTAATGGTTGAATTTAGGTGATCAACATGTGCTGGAACATATGCTTTTTTTCTTTTATGTTGCTTTTCTTCTGGCTTGGCTTCATTCTTAGGCAGGCACTCCTAACAGTGAGATGGCCATGTACACATTCAGCACAAGAATTCTCCTTTCCTAAAAACTTTAGCAAAGTCTCAAAATTCCTTATAATTGGTCCAGTTTGGGTCACGCAACCATCTGTCATTCACTCACTCTTGTTCTTATTGGCCAGGCCTATCCATACCCATCCCTCAATCAGGGATGTGCCCTAAATGGAGAAAAAGCAGTTTTTCAAAAGAAAATTGGGGTACTGTTTCCCTAAGAAGGGAAGAGTGATTAAAAAAAAAAAAAAGGCTCACAAACACCCGAGGACATATAAGTGGTAAGTGACCAAGTTGGGGTGAACCCCCATCTCAGACTTCCAGAGCAGCCCTGGAAAATGCCATTCCACATCTTGACATAATATGGTATATTCATCTCTGCTGTTGCACTCTTCCTGTACCTGGCAAACAGGCTTAAAGATTTTGAAGTGTTCTTCTGCTGTGATACTTCATGACAAAACACTGTTTTCACAAATTGAAATGAAGTAGCAATAGCCCATTATTGGGAAGCAACAAAACTTGCTTTCATTCATTCAGTAACTATCTTGTGGCCACTACCGTATACCTTAGCCTGTTTATGACACAACTAGCACATAAATGAAAAGCGATACACTCTAAAAGGGAGTTAAATTTAATTATCATGTCACAACTTATCTGTTTCTCAAACTTTCTGGAGTAGGGTGGAAAAGATGCCTTATCACAGCAGAAGGACACAGAGGCCCTCATTTGATATGTGAAATGAACTGAGTCTGTAAAAATAGAACCTTTAAATGGGCTTCTATTATAATTAACTTCGTGCTTTCCTCTTTTCTCCTAAAGTTTCAGAATATGTACATATTGTCCCATTTGCAACAACCTCTCATAGCAAAACCTCTTGATTCACTGTGAAGTAAAAGAAAATTACTCAGAGAGAGAAACCGCCATGCTCAGCTTCATTGCTTGACTAGATGTGTATGAGCTCTGATCATCCAGGAGTGGAAGGATTTGACCTTGTGGGAGGCAGAGGCATTTTCTTCCACATATTTTGATCACACGGACCAAACTGGAACATATTGGAAAGTACTTGATGTCTTCCTCCTCCAATTCATTTGGTAATTAATCATGGACTGCCTTAACATTCCTTCTTTCTTACGTTATTTTGAACTGGATGTTTAATCTTTCTACTTCACTTTTTTCATGTTTGCCTTGGGAACAGGAACTCTATATCAAGCCAGCAAACACCAGTAGGGTGTTCCCTGGAGTGCCGTCTCCAATCAACTGCTAGTAATTGATGGGATGTTGGGAAGTTTGATGCCAGGGCTCTGTGGGAAAGAGGGCTGAAGTCATTGGTAATGCCTGCCATGACCTCCAGCTCCCGTCTCATTTGATCTCACACTTCTTGTCTTTCATGAAACACTGATTAATATCCTTTATTGAGGATTTAAACCTCTGTATGGGTATGGATAAATAAATGCTAAATATGCAGATATTCTTTTAAAAAACAATATGTTTTGTTTTCCAATCAGAAAGTTATTGCATGCTTTATATAGTAAAGAACAATTACAATAAATATAATATTAAAATGGCTATATTTATGTAATCCAAAGATAATCATTAATAATATTTTTGGACTGTTTCTTGACAGTCCATTTATTTTTCTATTTGGGTTCCCCCCAAATTTGATTCATGCTAGTATGTAGTTTTAGATTATTTTTATAACTTAGCAATGTATCTTGAACATTTTAAGTGTAATTATTCTTCAAAAAGAAGTGTTTCCAATGATATTCTTTTACATGGATTCCCATGTGTTGATTATCAACTTACTTAAGGTTTTATGAGTATTAAACTATATGATTTAGATATTTATTTATAACTTCCCTTACCATAGAGGGACTTCTCACTGAATTATTACAATAAATAAAACATTTTCACTGGTTCTCTTTTCAAACTGGGAAAACATCCTGAATTCAAACCCTGTCAAGATAATAATCTTCCTTGGCTATACTGCTGGAAAACCAAATAATATTATAAAGAGAGAAGAAAAGTAGTCAGGTTATGTGTGTCTATTGGAATATGACCTGGAAGCAAGTTATACTTTTTATTTTTGTTACTGAATTAAGAATCCACACTAAAGCCATTTAGTAATTTTTTTCCCTTAATTGTCTTTATAGCTTCCATAGCCTTGAATCCAGAGGGAGGAAATATTTAAATTACCAACAGAAAATTTCCTTTTAAACCTTATGGCAGGTAATACAATCTTCACATTTTATGCAGGAACATTTCACAGAAGCTGTCCTTGGAATAAATCAGAGTGAAAAAACAAACAAATAAACAAAAAGCCAGCAAGAGCTAGAATATTCTAGCCATCATCCAAGATAGATCACCTGTAGGCATCCTTATTGTTTCATAGACTTAAAAAGAAACTTTAAACCTGTGATTAGTTTTCTTTCAAGTTACTTAATGTTGATATACATTAGCATTTCCTAAATTTAATTATGCATAATAATTACCTGGGGGTTTGTTAAAGTTTCAGATTCCCAGGCTTTACCCTAGATCTACTAAATGAGAATGGTAGAGAGGAGAGCCAGAGAATCTATAGTGTAAAAGGCTCCCCAGGGGTGCTAAAGCAACTCATGGAAAATCACTCCCTGGGAACAAACAAGTAGAATTAAAAATCACAGTCAATTACCTATTTCATCTGCATGATTTTATGTCAAACAAATTGAATAACATATTTTGATGAAATAGAGTCCCCATCCAAGCCAACTAATAATATATTAAACATTAACATTGTGTTTATCTATGTCTCCTGACAATTATTTACAATTCTTTCTCTATCAAACAAAAAGTCTCTGATAACTGAGCCACACGCATCTGAGAAATTTCTTTAGTGGCCTCAGCAACCATCTGGCAAACAAGAAAAAACTACTTCTTACCTCCCTGTTCATATAGTTCCAGCCAAGAGCAAGAAAATTGATAATTTGATTGGCTTAGCTGGTTGACATTTTGAAATATTAAAAATAAGTCAAGAACCCTCCTATGCTAGTCTTTACTTGTGGATCTATAGAGGGGTGGGTTTGCTAGGAGAGTAAAATATAAGGCCTACTTTTTACTTAAAAAAATCAAAAGGTGATGAAGTGAACAAAATTTATTCCAAACAACCAAAAGGGAAGAATATAAGATACTGCTTAGGAAGTATCCTAAGCACCAAAAGAAGTTGGTGACCAGAAAAACTATGAGATTTGTTTTTTATAATTATATTAGTCTTGCTGATAGAAACTTGTGTGCAATTGAATAGTTTCTCACAATCTTTAAATATTTTCTATTGATTATGCTATTACAGTTGTCCCAATTATTCCCTCTTTGCCCCTCATCACCCAGTTTCCTTCAGCAAACTGCACCCTTCTTAGTTCATATCCATAGGTCATGCGTATACGTTCTTTGGCCACTCCATTTTCTATACTGTTCTAAACATCTCCCTGTCTATTTTATACCTACCAATTATGCTTCTTAATTTTTTTCCCTCCATTCTCCCCCTTCCCTCCTTCAACTGATAACCCTTCAAATGATCTCCATATCTATGATCTATTTCTGTTCTACTTGTTTGCTTAGTTATTTGGATTTAGTTATTGATAGTTGTGAATTTGTTGCCATTTTAATTATCATCTTTTTCTTATATAACCCCCTTTAACATTTCATATAATAATGACTTGGTGATGATGAACTCCTTTAGTTTTACCTTTTCTGGGAAGCAGTTTATCGGCCCTTCAATTCTAAATAATAGCTTTGCTGGATACAGTAATCTAGGTTGTACGTCCTTGCTTTTTATTATCACTTTGAATAATTCTTGCTAGTCCCATCTAGTCTGCAAAGGTCCTTTTGAGAAATCAGCTGACAGTCTTATGGGAGCTCTTTTGTTGGTAACTTTCTGCTTTTCTTAGCTGCTTTTAAGCTTTTTTAAAGCTTTTTTTTAAGCTGCTTTAACCTTTGGTTTTTTAATTATGATGTGTCTTGGTGTGGTCCTGTTTGGATCTATCTTGTTTGGGATTCTCTGTTCTTCCTGAACTTGTATGTCTATTTCCATCATCAAAATAAGGAATTTTTCTTTCATTATTTTTTCAAATAAGTTTTCAATTTTTGTTTTTTCTCTTCTCTTTCGGCACCCCTATGATTCAGGTGTTGGTACATTTAAAGCTATCCCAGAGGTTCCTTAGCCTATCCTAATTTTTTTAAATTCTTTTTTCTTTTTGCTGTTCTGATTGAATGCTTTCTTCTTCCTTGTGTTCAGAATCATTGACTTGATTCTTGACTTTATCCACTGACTCTTGGTTCCCTGTAGATTTTTATTTATTTCATGTAATATAGCCTTCATTTCTGCCTGGGTCTTCTTTATGCTATTGAAATGCCCAACAAGTTCTGGATCATCCTGATAACCAGCATTTTGAACTCTGCATCTGATAGGTTGCTTATCTCCATTTCGTTTAGTTCTTTTTCTGGAATTTTATTCTGTTCTCTCATTTGGGCCATATTCCTCAATTTGACAGCCTTCCTTTGTTTGTTTCTGTGTGTTAGATAGAGCTGTTTTCACTCCTTGTCTTAATAGTGTGGCCTATTGTAGAAAAACACACCTGTAAGTTGTATGGGCCAGAGCCTTTGGTAGATGCCATGGTGGGGGAACTTGTGTCACTGCTTGGTTGTTCTGTGTGGGGGAGGGATTAGATAGGGGACAATCCTGTTGCCTGGCTTCCAGAGCCATGTCCAGGAGAAAGCTGTCTCCCAGCACTCACACTGTTGCCAGTCACTTTACTTTATTCCTATATGTGGTATAGGAAGAACAGCTCCTTCCAGCTGTTGCCCTAGTGCCGAATCCCAGAAAAGATGGGTTTGCATGAGTTTTAAGAGAAGTTTCTTGAGACTCCCACAGTTTCTTCCACCACCCCAACTACACCACCTTCCCTGCTTTCTATAACCAGAGGTTATGAGCACTTATCTTCATGGTGTTAGAACCCTGGGCTAGGTGGTTTGGTCTGGGAATGGGGTCCTTCACTTCTGAGGTATTCCTTTTATCTATCACATGTGGGTTTGGGCCACCCATTCTGTGTCTCCCTACATCTCTGCACCTCTCTACCTCTCTGCACCTTTCACATGTTTTTGTATCTCTACCACTCCTACCCATCTGGGTGAATGTGGCTTCTTTAAATTCTTGGTTGTCAGACTTTCATACAGCTCAATTTATGACAATTTTGAGTAATATTTATTTTGTAGTCTAGCTGTAATTTTTGCTATGGTTGTGTGAGGGGGAAAGGTATATTTACCTATGCCTCCATCTTGACCCAACATCATTATAACTCATCTGGATCCTGGATGAGTTAATCATTTTTGTTTCCTAATGTATTTGGGGGACTTTATGAAAGTCTGATTTCAACCATACATCAATCAGTTAAAAATCTTAACATACAATCCATTTAAAGAAGCAATTATAATTCATCCTGTCCTTCTGCCTGTGTTAAAATAATTTTTTACCCCAACAATCCAATTTTGAATCATCAGCAAAGCAAAGAAACAACCCACAGAATGGGAGAACATATTCATGGATACATCTGATAAGGGATTAATATCCAAAATTTATAAAGAACTAACAAAACTCAACACCGAAAATAAATAAATAGCAAAGGACCTGAATAGACACTTCTCCAAAGAGGATACACAGATAGCTAATAGACATATAAAAAAAGTGTTCAATGTCACTAATCATCAGAGTAATGCTAATTAAAACCACAATGAGACATAACCTCACACCAGTCAGAATGGCTATCATCGATAAGTCAACAAATAACATGTGATGGCAAGGATATAGAAAAGAAAAACTTTTGCATTACTGGTGGGAATGCAGATTGGTGCAGCCACTGTGGAAAGCAGCATGGAAATACCTCAAAAAATAAAAAATGGACTCGCCTTTCAACCTAGCTATGTTGTCTTGGGGGAATATAGCCAAAGGAATCAAAACACTACTTCAAAGAAAATAAGGATTCCTATGTTCGTTGCAGTGCTATTTACAATCACCAAGGTATGTAAGCAGCCCATGTCCATCAGTAGATGAGTGGATAAGAAAACTATTGAACATTTACATGATGGAATACTACTCAGCTGTAAAAAAGCAGAAATTTTACCTTTTGAGACATTATGGATTGACCTGGAGAATATTATGTTAAGTGAAATAAACCAGTCAGATAACAACAAATACCATATGATTTTAGTCATACGTAGAATCTAATGAACAAACTGACCTAACAAGGAAAATGGTGTCAGACTAATAGATGAAGAGCAGGGTGACAGCCAGGGATGAAGAGATTGAGCAAAAAGGAAAAGGGACTTCTTGATGTGGACAACAATGTGGGAAAAAAATAACATTTTCTTCCCAGCAATACAGTTGTGAATTGCCCCAAAGATGTCACTTACAAAATGGTTTGTCATATAAAATAGAGAAGAGACAGATCAATTGTAGCCAGCATCATTTCACTATATCATTTTGGAAGAAAAATCTTATTTTAATGTAATGGAAACTAACATTTAGAAAGAAAATCCTATTGAACATTATTATAGATATAAATGTATTTTAATATTAAATATAACTTCAGAATATTTTTATTACAAAAAATTTATGCTCTAATTTCACCAACCAGAGAAGCACTGTTAACACCTTGATATATAACCTTCTAAATCTTTTCCTAAGTATATCACATGCACACACACACACAGATATTTGTATAACATATGTGATAAAATGAAACATAAATATAAAATTACATAATATAGTTCTATAAATAAGGGAGTATGTTATACCTACATGTGTAATCTGATTTTTTAAAGTCTACATGTAAATATATTTTCTCATACCAAAATGTTCATTTTCAATGTTATTTTAATGGATAATTTGAATTCTATTATACAGATTTGCAAACAAATTTATTCAACAAGTGCTACATTGTGAGATATTTAAATATTTTTCATAATTTTTTGTATTTCATTGATATAAAACATAACGATGAACATTGGAAAGAAAGAATTTTCACTAGTATTAATTATATTCCAAGGATAAATTTCTTGATGTGAAATTTGGGGGCCAAGTGTGAGTTTGTGATACACATAGTGCCAAGTGTTCCCTCACCACAGCCCAGACTAGAACCATCTGCCTGTGTTCTTTGCATCAAAGGGAGTAACTACCTGGCAAACTAATCTTCTCTGAATGATAGGAGACTCCTGTTCGAACACATAGTATAGTGCTAACACATTACTGAACAAAAAGATCTCTTCCCCATTACAGGTGAGGTTGGAGAAGGTTAATGAAGCGAAGGGGGAGAAACTTCAACAGTCACATTTCACTCATTCCATGAGCAAGGATTAATTGTGTACTTTGTGCAAGGCACTGTGTTTGGTGCTGGCAATTCAAACAGAGATAATCCAAATTTTCATAAACAATCCTAGAAGGATGCAGTGTGTGCTCTGTGAGAGTCTTGTGCAGGGTGACTTGAAGGCATAAAGGACAAGGTAACAGGCTCTACATGAGAACTCAGAGTCACAGATCATAGAGAAGGTTGCCTATTTGGAGCATACATGGAATGATGTTACAGTCAGAGGGAACAGATATGAAAGGCTCAGGGGCCTGTGTGAGAATGGAACATTTTGGAAAATGATAATATAATTGTGTCTACTAGGGAGCACAGAATTCCAGCTATAGGCAGGAAATGAAGATAAGCATGTGACCTAGGCCAGACTTCAAAGGCCCATAAATGTCAGGTTAAGGAGTCAGGACAACAAAAGATTTTTGAAAAATCTATTTTTGATAAAAAAAATTGAGAATAGAAGTATTTTATTTTTAAACAAATGATCTCATTTGATCTGACTAGTAACAGTTAAACATAAGTCTTTGAAGTTACCTTAAACTGGAGATATGTCTATCTTAATGATTTGTCATTAAATAAGGTAACATTTGTAAAGAACTAAGCAACTGCCTGAGTTATACTCTGCACTCAATAAATAGTAGATGGTACAATAATAGGAATAATAGTTTATTATCAATCCTCACAGCAACCATTCAATGGAGGCATTAGGGGGAAGGAAAACTCAAAAAAGCTGAGCACCTTGCCTACATTCCAACAGGTAGGTAGTTGAGAACTTGACTTCAGCATTAAGTTCTGTGGCTCTAAATTCATTGTTCTATTTTCTTTTTTTTTTTTTCACATCACAATGTGTTGCCTCCCCAATGTTTTAACTGGCTGGAATGATTTCCTCTGATATTCAGCCTAGATAGAGCAAATTAGAATGCCTCTGAAAAACCATCTCTCCAACCTCTCCAGGAAAGCAAGGCTACTTAAAATTAAACTGGGCCCTGGCTGGTAGCACAGTGGATAAAGGCACCGGCCTGCAAACCCAAAGGTCGCAGGTTCGATTCCCCAGCCAGGGCACATAACCGGGTTGCAAACCAGGTCTCCAGTCAGGTCTGTAGCTGGAGGCAGGTGAAATGCAACCATACATTGATGTCTCTTTCCCTCTCTGCCTCTCACCCTTCCCCTTTCTAAAAATAATGAAATAAAATCTTTAAAAAAAAAAATTAAATTGGGCTAACCACTAGCCTGGTTGAAAATAACAACATCAATAATAAGACTAACACAGAAGTTAACAGTATTAACAACTATGAATTTTTATTGAGCATTTAGTAGGTGTCAGGTACCACATTTTACATGCCTTACAATGTAACAACCTCCAACTTTCCCCAAGAAAAATTAAGTAGTATTTTACAGACAAACAAATTGTGGATCGAAGAGCTTAAACAACTTGCCTAAATTTTCAAAAATGTAAATAAGATTCAAATATAAGTCACATCATTCCTAAGCTAGTATTTTTTTTTTAAGATTTTATTTATTATTCTTAGAGAGAAAAGGAAGAGAGGCAGAGAGGGAGACAGACATCAATGTATGGTTGCTTTTCACCTGCCTCCAGCTACCTGGCTGGAGACCTGGCTTGCAACCTGGTTATGTTGCCCTGGCTGGGAATTGAACCAGCGACCTTTGGGTTTGCAGGCCGGCGCCTATCCACTGAACCACAAGCCAGGAGATAGCCTGATTTTTTTATCAGACAGCTCCATTTATGACCTTTTTTAAGTAAATGATTTTATTAAAGCATAACAGATATGGAAAAGTGCCCAACATATATGTGTGTGGCTTGATGAATTTTTACAAATTTTTTATACTCATGTAATCAGACAAGAATAGAGTATGGCTAGCATTCTAGAAACTTCTCTCCTGCCCACTACCAACCACTATCTTAAACTCTTAAACCTTTGATCAGTATAACCTGTTTTGAATATTTGTAATGGAATCACACAATATAAACTCTCTCTGCCTGTTTGCCCAACGATACATTTCTGATTCTTCCATGTTATGCATTCATGGTAGTTTATTCATTTGTATTTCTGCGTAAATACAGCACAATTTACTTATCCTTTCTACTGTAGATAAAATTTGGGTTGATTCCAATTTTGTGACTATTAAAAACAATGCTACTATGAATATTCTTACATCAGCTATTTTGATGCACATTTGAACACATTCAACATAGTAATGTTGAATTATTGTGTTATTAAAAATGCATATATGAAGCCCTGGCTGGTGGCACAGTGGATAAGGTGCCGGCCTGCGAACCCAAAGGTCACAGGTTCGATTCCCCAGCCAGGGCACATACCAGGTTGCAAGCCAGGTCTCCAACCAGGTCTGTAGCTGGAGGCAGGTGAAAGGCAACCATACATTGATGGTTGTGTCCCTCTCTGCCTCACTCCTTCCCCCTCTCTCTGAAAATAATAAATAAAATCTTTAAAAAAAATTAAAATGCATATATGCTTCAGCTTTCCAACATAGTCAATTTTAACCAACTTAGTGGATTTGTAGTGATATTTCATTGCAGTTGTAATTTACATGTCTATGATAATTAATGATGTTGGGCAACTTTAAAATACTTTCAGATATTGATTATCCATTTGGTTATCCTCTTTTGTGATATGCCTGTACAAGTCTTCCCATGTTAGAAAGAATTAGGTTGCAATCTCTAACATATTTTTAGTTTCGGGTTTTCTACAAGACTTTTACAGATACCATGTGAGAAACATTTTAGCTGACCAAGTACTATAAAAATAAGGCTGACTACAGGAATTCTATTTTGCTATGTGGTTAGAGTGCTTCCCTTTGTTGTTGGACAGACAAGAGCCTTAGAAAACACATGACTGCTGAGTCTTGCAGCTAGAGGTCTATTTTGGGCCACAAAACAGAGCTACTTTTGCAAACAAGCTGTGGAATTCCCCCAGGAGCCACTTGGAGAATATTTTAAATCTTTAGTTTCGAAGTTAGCAACCAATCTTTCTCTCTCTCTTTTTCATAAGTAATTTGAATGTAGTACAAATGATTCAGAGCCCTTTAACCAAACTGATTTAGGACCTTCAAATGCTCATCTCTTTCTCAGCTTGTGGAGAACTCATTCCTCAGAGATAATGTTGCCTTGATAGACAGAGGTGAGATTTTTCAATGTCAACCCCTACAAAGAAAGAAAGAAACAAACAGAGAAAAAGACGTTCCTTTTCTTTTTAGTAAAAATGATTAATTTTATTTCTAATTTTCACTTTGCTTTTAGAAAAAAAAATGTTTCGTTATACTAAGTATAATTGGTTGGCCTAGAACTGATTTCTGTCTCTACTGTGCTCTTTCTACTAATTACTGGAAGACCAATTTGGACTAGTTTGTCCTTGGTAATGGTAAAATGATACACTTTCCCAGGATTCAAGCTGTGAAAAAGGTTCCTAAAATAAAGAAACTTTATACTCAATAGAGAGCACTATTCTTTTTGGTGTTTTAAAACTTGGGTCTACAGGCAGCTATACAGGAAAACCCTGAGGGAATAATCTGCAGAATTGAAAATGCAGTCCGCAGGCATTCTATTAGGTGAGTTTCCCAAATACCATTGTGCAATGTTACCTGCTGAGACACCTGAGAGCAGTCGTAGCCTTGGGGGATGCTGGCTGCGTGTCAGCAGGGACAAATTTCACCACTCAGGCAACCTTTCCCTCCACAACAAACCCTAGGTTCTACCTGGGGTTCAGACCCTGAATCTAGTGGTGGAGATGTCAGCCAACACTGGTAACATACAGTTTTGTTGGTTCTGTTTGCAAACTATCCTAATGAAATAATTAAGAATATGCGCAAAGGTTTACAGACAAGGATGGCCATGTCAGGATAATTTATAATGGTAACACAGTAAAAGATTAGAGTTATGTGTTATGCTTTTCTTACTTTGGCTTATATGCTTTCTTTCCATTTTCCCACAGAATTTCTTGTTTAATTAAAAATATTATTTTTTAATTTAAGTGATATTAAAATCAGGTTAAATAAAGAAAAAAACACAGGAGAGTAGTTGCAAAGAAGTAGTTCACAGTCTTTGAACTAGAACTTCAGGATGCGGCTGGGTGTTGGCTTCCTGTTGAAGTAACTTCCTTTAGAAAAGGAAGATAATGATACAACAATAGAAGAGGCAGCTGATTCCTGTAGAGACTCTTGTTTGATAGAAAACAGTAACAATGGATTTGTCTTTGGGCCCAGTGATAGTTACCATTTAAATGCCATGTGAGACTATGTGCCAGGTGTGATAATTATGTGTATCACTTAATTTGGACAAAGTTTCATGATCTCCACCTCCATCTCTCCTGCAACTAACTCCATCCTTTCTGTCTACACTACTTGCTCCACCCCTCCACACCTAATTCCTACTCCATGCCTTACCGGCTACCCTCCCTATTAGGGGTTGAGCACCACCATACTGCCCTTATCTCTGCTCATCATCCAGAACATTCTGGACTTTCTCCTCACCAAGTCATGTTATGTATAGTTAAATCACTCCGTCACACATTCTTCCATTCAACATTGAGTAAAGACCCAAACTCAGACAGGCCAACTCCGGAATCCAGCATTCACCCCTATGCTCTACTAGCCTTGGCACATGCACAAGCTTTGATCTGTGTAAATGGTTCAAATCCCTGTGCTGCCAGTTTTTAGCTGTTTAAGACCTTGGGCAAATCATTAACATTCCTAAGCTACACTTGTCTTTATTTGCAAAAATGGGTTTACCAATGGTAACTATTTCATAGGCTTAAGTTAAGAGTTAAATTAAATAAAACAATGTAGCAAAAGGTCTTACTCTAAGACTAACATATAGACAAATTAGTTTGATTATAACTGACCTGAAAAACTGGCCCATCAAGTTTCTGGAAGAAAAATTTATTAAGTGTTTAGTGAAACACTTGGGAGGGGTTGGAAAATGAGCCATGTAAGTGGAGCTTATGGTCAGTATAAATATTGAGTTTCTGTTGAGGTCAATTTTGTCCCCAGTCATCCCAAAGTATCATTTTACAAAAGGCTAATTGAGGTTAAGAACCTGCTGTCTGGGAAGTAAGTATCTCCTCCAGCAAATTTCTCTCTGACTTTCTCTCTCTCTCTCTCTCTCTCTCTCTCTCTCTCTCTCTCTCTCTCTCTCTCTTCCTCTCTCCCTCCCTCCCTCTCATATATAATCTTATAATCTCTTTGATACCTCCCAGCAAGATTTAAAATAGGATATTATGTTATCAAACCACATTCAAAAATTTGCACAGTATTTGAAGGAAGGAAAGACCCTTCAAGATTTGCTTCTCAATCTTTAATATGCACACAGACCACCTGGGGTTCTTATTAAATACAGTTTCTAATTCAGCAGATGTGGAGTTGAGCCTGAGATGCTGTATTTCCAAGAAATGCCCACATGATACCATGCTGCTGGTCTAAGGGTCACACCTTGAGTAGCACAGCAACAGATCCCTAATTCGCAAATGTCCCCCTATATGCGAGTCACTCCAGAGCTGTCAAAATACTGATGCCTGGTTCTCATGCCCAGAGAGTCTGATTTCATTAATGTAGAGTGCAGCCTGGACAGTGAGTGCATTATAGCTACTAACAACAACAGTTACTAGCTACATATACAAGATTTTAAAGAAATGGTAGCATGTTTTTCTTGAAGTATTCACATAAATGCACAGAATGTACTGTGATCCCTAGAAACAAGAGGATAGATATTTATAATACATGCAACCCAGATTGCTTTCATTTAGGTGAAATCCCCACTAAAGGACAACTGCTACTTACTGGGTACTTACTATGTACCAGGAACTTTGCTAGAAGGCACATGTATTTCAATGACTCTAAGATAATTTCTGGGGTAGACATCTTTATACCCATTTCACATTTGACACAAAAAAAATTAAGTGATTGCTGAAGCTAGCACTATTAATTTAGAAGCAAAGCTGGGTTTCAAAACCAAGTCTGTCTGATGGCAAAGTGTGTTTTTTATTTTTTAACAGCTTTGAGGCACAATTGACATACAATAAACTGCACTTATTTAAGGGTATGACTTGATGAGTTGTGAAATATGTATACATCTGTGAAATCATCACCACAATCAAGAAAAGGCCTTTATTCACTTCTCTAAAAGCTTTCTTTTTTAACCTTTTGTCATCTTTCTGTCCTTGTCCCCAACCCACACTCAGGCAACCACTACCTTTCTGTCACTATACCTTGGTTTGCACTTTCTGGAGTTTTATTTAAATGGCATCAGAATGTGTGCCATTTTTAGCTGCTTTCCATGTTGTTGAGTGTATCAGTGGTTCACTACTTTTTATTTCTGAGTAATATTCCATTGTATGGATGTACTACAATTTGTTTATCCATTCACCTGCTAATGAACACTAGAATTGCTTCCAATGCAAGACTATGAAAAACAACATAAGCATTCATGTAACTTTGTATTTGGGTGGATATATGCTTTCATTTCTCTTGGGTAGATACCTAAGAGTGGAATGTCTGGGTCACATATTATCTGTCTTTAACTTTTAAAGAAACTTCCAGATTGCTTTCCAAAGTGCAGGTTGCACTATTTTATATTCTCCCTGGGAGAGTATATTTCCAGATGCCGCAAATTTTTGCCAACAATTGATAGGACTTAGTTTTTTAAATTTTAAAAGTTGTGATGGATATGCAGTGATACCTTGTTGTAGTTTTAATTTTCATTTCCCCAGTGACTACTAATGATGTTGAGCATCTTTTCATGTTCTTATTTCAAGTGCAAGATTTTACATTTAACATTAGTGTCTCTCAAACTAATATAATATGATTATCTCAAGAGAAAAAATAAAATTACACCAATCCCCAAACTTTACTTAAGTAGCTGTTATAGTGATATTTATTTTATTATAATATTAATAAAATGCCAATATAAAACCAGGAAAACATTTGTTTCACTTATAAGTCTTATATGACTATAAAAAATGAAATCCCCCTCAAAAATTAAATCCAAGCAAAACTAAAAATTCACTGTAATATAAATAATAATGAAGCATGATGATATTTTCTGACCCTAAGTCATCACTTGCACATTTTCTTAAGTCATCAATATTGTACTACATAATATTGTATGGCCTTCATTTGGCAGGAAGTCATAGTTTATGTACAAGGTCTGCCTTCACTCTTTAGCTGGTGTCAATCAAAATAGTTCCTCCTGGCTCTGACACTGTCATAAACACCAATGCAAATGTGGGTACTGGTATTGCATGGCAATGCTGGGTTATAAGGAGAACCAGATGGTTCAAAACATGTTTATATTGTTTTTGTTAGATTTTCATCCAAATAAAAAACACAATATTGAAATGCCCTAACAGTAGTCATCCACTGAAGACAGGACTATGATACTTGGTCAGAGTTAGGGACATCCTATAGCCCCATGCTCTGATATGTGTCTTTGCTGTCTTGGCCTGATCACACATAGTGCTTGTACCTTGTGTCCTATACCTCTTGCATTATGCCATGTGCTAATGACTCTTCCTACAGTTTATATATCATTATGTCACTGATTCCTCTCCCCTGCAACAGATTTCTGGATAAGGAAACTGAGGCTGAGAACTCTAGATAAGCCTTCCTACATTTATATAAAAGAACCTCGTGGATTCAAAACCAAAGCAGGTTCATTCAAATTCAGATTACATTTTTTTCCCTATATCACAACCTCCCTGTCATTAGTATTAGAAGAAACATTCTGAAAAACACACAAACCTGGAGCTTTTTAACTAGTTCTTCATATGATCAAACAACCAAATGTTTCCACCCATTTCATTTCCACTAATCCAAAACAGACTCAGTGCCCTTTTGCCTATAATTCATGTCTTTTCTTTTAGTTGTCTCTTTATCCTCTTCAGTAGGACACACAAAGTTTTGGTCACACAACTGGGTATGACACAGTCCAGCTGCCACCAATGTGCAGCCACTGCCCATCATGTAAAAACAGGGACCCCCTTCCTCCCTCATTCCTGCAGACAAAACCCTGGTGTTTTTATAATCACACCAGCTTTTAGCATCCTGTACAATTCACATATGTCATTCAATGTGCCACATTTTTTTTCCAGGTGGAACTTTTCAAATAAAGCTCTAAAAATAATTATAACAGAAGCACGACACCTGCCATTTGTTGAGCTTTCGTTTCAGGCCAGGCATTATGCTAAAAACTCACCCGTGCCTCACTGCCATGCCATGTCTCTGTGAGGCAGATGCTATCTTATTCCCATTTGGGAAATAGCGCAATGAGTTCAGAGTGATAATTTTACACAGCTCATAACTAATGGAGCCAAGAATCAAACCTTAGTCTTTTAAGTGCCAGTAACACAGGCTGCTATTACCTCAGAGAGGTCACTCTCAATTTCTGCTAGCTGTAGAAAATAGTTCATGCCTCAAAAAAGTCATAGCCTTTCAATTATTTCTCTTACGCTACTTAGCACTTCTGACCTTGTACCACCTTGAATTGTGAGTCTTGTACAGGACTTAGCACACTGCTGCACTTATAATGGACATTGAATAAAGGTTTACCCACTTTGGGGGTGGCAGGCTGGCAGAATGTTTGGATGGGTAAGTACATGGATGGAGAGGACCCATTTGCTTTCCTCTTCCCAGCATCCTTATTTCTGGAACTGGCTCTCACTGCCATTACTTATTCCATGAGTGTTCAATCATCTTCTCCACTCCTTTCTTTGGTCACATGAATAAAGTGGTTCCTGAATTTCCCTGCAATAGCAATTGATCTAGAAGGGTCAGTTCATCCAAACAGACTGATTTTCTGGACATGGACAATGGCAAACGGAAGTTTCTCTTCCTTCAGAAATGGCTTAACTAGGACAATGTGACTCTGCAATAATTGGAGCTTATTTTTCCTCACCTGGAGGAATGAACCTGTATGTCAGATGAGGAAAACATCATTTGAATCCTGAACTTAGCCAGCTGTACCTGAAGCATGAAACACCACCAAGCTTACTAGTTAAGTGAGCCACATTTGGCCTATACTCATTTGAGCACTGGCCACTTCCAATTTCAAGTGTCCTAACAAATACAAAAAACAAGGGTCTAGAAAAGGACAGTTTTATTTACATGAAGTATAGTTCTTTATATTATTGTGATGAAATTGGTGATGGTACATGAGAAAGATAGACATGACACGTGAGTTTTATGAAATCTGCTATCATTCACGGGCCAAAAACCATTTCACCTGGCCTTTACAGAGTTTTCTCCTCTAGTCTTTTATTTATATTCTTATATATTAAAAAGAACAATTGATTTTCTCACCTAAATGTAAAGTCCAGAAGTAAAGCTGACTTCAGGGCAGACTCAACACAATACCATCAAAGACCTGGTTTCTCCTTTCCTCTTCATCCTGATTCCTCCTTTATTGCCTTAACCCTCGGACTTTACACAGTGGGTGCTTCTTAGTGGCCCTAATCTCTCTTTTCCAGGATGCAAATAACTGCAACAGTTCCAGTCTTTCCTTCTGATACAACACCATATCAAGAAGAAAGAAGAGAAACATCCATGTGAGAAGAAACATCTATCAATTGCCTCCTACGAGTGTCCTAAAAAAAGATTGAACTCACAACCTAGGTACATGCCCTGATCAGGAATTAAGCCCACAACCTTTTGTTGTATGGAAAGCATTCCAATTAACTGGGTCACCCAGCTAGGGCAAGAAGAATCGCTTTCTGTAGCTCCTACAAGAGAGCTTGGTATAACTGAGTTTATCAGATAAACACATGATTAAAAAGGGTGAAAAGACAGGATATGTATATACAAAGAGACAGACAGATAGAACAGAGCACAAGTATTGTAAAAAATTAAATCTAGGTGTGGGAATTCACTTCAGTATATGATCTTTTTCAACAATTCTATATATCTATAATTAATTTTTATGATTAAAAAGTTGATGGAAAAAGAAGGTATGGAAGTCATTAGTGACATCCACCAAGTATTCAGTTCTCTGCCTTTAAGACACATGATGAGTTTACTCTTCCCCTCTTCTCTGAACTCTGATGTGGGCAAATGACTAGCTTTGGCCTGTGAAATGTGACTAGTGTTACTTCTGGAAGAAGTTCTGTAGGCCCATTTGTTGCAGTGACCAAGGAACCGTATATTGAGGTGAAGCCTCCCTCAACCTGGGTTGCTGAGAGACTGTACAGGAACAACCACAGGCAAACCACAGTGGGTACACATCTAAGCAAGAAATAAACCTTTCTTGTTATGCATCTCTAAGATCTGAGGGATGTTTTTTGTTTTTTGTTGTTTTGCAGCCACTGCCCCCCTGAGGGATGTTTTTTTATAGCAGCAACACTTACATTATCCTGACTGATATAAAATTGATGCGATATAGGAAAAAGAGTACTACTCCAACCATAAAATTTTAACTCCTAGATCATTCCTAAATATATTACAAGCACACACTCAGAATAGGCTCAAAATATTTATTTTGTTTTTATTTCAAATGATCAGTTAGATCATGGACCAACACCAAACAGAATGTGCTCACTTTAAAGATATCTGTGCAGTTAAATAACATTGAGAAAACAACTCCAGTTGCTATATTTTCTTCTCTTCTGTCCTCCAAGAATCCATTCTACATGGTGCCAAAGCAGTAAGCAAAAATCTTTGTGCAATGCTAGTCTGTTCCATTAGCTGATTGCTTGTGACTCAGAAGAGGGCCAGTAGCAGCCAGCAGCACAATGGAAGGCAGATCATTGCTTTTTATATCTAACTGTTAGATGAAGAAAAGTGGCAAATGTACCTGGCCCTTGGAAAGTTTCCAAGAAGTTGTAATAGTAAAGTGGAATTAGAATGAATTCACCAGCAATATCAACCAAAGGGGTAAATGAGTTCTCTTCACTGCTGAAAGGATATCTTTCTAAACTACTCAAAATCCATTGCACCTACTCCACAAGTATTACCTGTGTGGCAAGTGGCACTTGGTAGGTCAATATTGGAGTTTTAAAAATAACTGAAGTGTCGCTGGTTCGATTCCCCAGCCAGGGCACATAACCAGGTGGCAAGCCAGGTCTCCAGCCAGGTCTCCAGCCAGGTCTATAACTGGAGGCAAGTGAAAGGCAACCATACATTGATGTCTCTCTCCCTCTCCGCCTCTATCCCTTCCCCGTTCTCTGAAAATAATAAATAAAATCTTTAAAAAATAACTAAAGGGACCTCTCCAAAGAGAAATCATTTAAAAGTGAAATAGTCACCTGGAGTCCTAATCAATGTGGAAAAGATTCTCTGAGAACAGAGGAAAACAGGTAAATAGCCTGATAGATAGGTCTCTATTTTTTGGCAGGAAAAGATCACAGAGTTCATGATTAATGATGAGTCCATGTTGACTGCAGCTCACACCCACCTTTGAGGCCCGACCCTGTGTGTTACATTGCAACAGTTCCTGCAGAAGGTGTCTAAAGTCTTTGTATTTGTCTTAGCATTGACTTAGCAGCCACATGGTCTTGGGTAAGTTACCTAAAATCTCTAAGCCTCAGTCTCCCTATCTATAAAAATCAAAATATAAATTCCTTAGCAAGCCTTGGCACATAGTAAAAGCTCAGTAAATGTTTAGTGGCTATAATTATAACTTTTATGTCTGTCTTGGACATGTTGTATACCTTTCTGTGTGTTGACTAGGTTTTCCTTTCCAACTCTTCAAGGGTTCAAGTCATTCTTTTCCTTCCTCTTTAATTCAAGGATAGTGAACTACGTGCCAGGCACTTTTTTCTAGGTTGGTGACAATGATGGATGAGGCAGATTTCCTTGTTCTCAATAGACAAAACACAGACTATAATGTGATCAGAATGTAGGTTGTTGGCACCATGGAGGAGGAACACCAGAACTGATCTGGGTTCTGGTTTTCCTACCCTATGAAGCAGATATTTGAATGGCATTCTCTCTGCAGACCCAGCTCCACCCCTAACAGCACTAACAAACACCACTCTACCTGCACATGTTAAGAAACTAAAGTAAAACCCCCTCATCCAGCTTTCAGGGTTATGAAAACTGGCCTGAGGAAAGAGGTCTGGGAAGTTCAGATAAACCCTAGACTCCGACATTGGGCCTGGGGCTTGAGGTAGGCATGGTTTCTTGCTCGTGTATTGGGTATATTCATACCAAAAGAAAAACATGAAGATATAGTTTCATTTCAAAAATATTAAGAAAACAATTCCAATTGTCACTTATCCTTCTTTCTGCAGTTTCTGCAATAGATGTTTCTCATTACATGCTTGTGCCATAAAGCTTCACTGGACAGTCTCCCTGAATTTCCAGCTAAAGTTATTGCTTTAGCAAAACATGAACATGTTATTAGTGTAAGCATACAAATGAATTTGTTTGGGATAGTCCTGCCTTATGCCTACATCCAAGTATAATTGTTAATAGCACTCTCTTTCATTTTTAAAGGTGTCTCAGCTTCAATAGTAAATTATAACTATACAAGCAACCTAATTTTAGTAAATCTCTTTAAAATTAAAAAAAGTTGAAGTGTGTTTTGATGCTGAAAACTCCTTAAAATTATAGAGAAGTTGAACTCATTTTCAGTATTATTCATATCATTCATTAATTAATAGAATCTTAGTGATAGTGAAATTATATACCATCTATTAAAAATAAATTCTAGTCATTATGCTAGGGACTTCCCTCATTTTATTTCACATGTAAACTTCATAAGTTCACTTTGACTACTTTTTTACAGATGTGGAAATGAAGCATAAGACAGGAAAATGGCTTGTCGAGGAATTGTCAAGGAGTAAGTGGAAATATGCTGGGCAAGGAGACAAAGGCATAGCATCTGGAGGAAAGGGGAAGATGCTAGAAGAGGCAGACAAATAGGGACAAAGCAGAGACAACGAAGTCTGGCTGGTTCAAGGCCAGTCATACTCCTTGGCTAGCACCTTGCAGAAAGTGAAACACTAATACTTCTTGTTTTTGGAACTTGAGTCAAACATTCAACTAACCAGATGCTTAAGTGAAGCCCTGAAGTTCACTGATCCTAGAACACTGTGATGCAAACTTCGCCGTAATGAAGCTTCTTCTCATTTCAACTACCCATCATCTCCCTAGCTCCCACCCAGCTTTGTGCTATATCTCAAGAGCTCTCTAGAGCAATATCAAATTATAAAGATAAGCATAACTTTTAAAACCCAAGGATTATCAAAAATGAATTTGAGAGTAGTCATGGGCCTACAAAATCCCTGATATGGCTCAGTTGCTGAGGACAAATTTCCTATCTCTTAGATTAGTGTACGCTAAAATGAAGTGTGGTCCGTGGTTCCAATCTCCCTTCTCACATTATTCACATTCTCACTGCAAATAGCACAGGAGTCTCATTTCCAACAAGATTAATCAGCTCTTCCCAGGTTTTCACTACTAATCATATCTTCATGAAGTTTAATTTAATGTAATTTAAAGTAATACTGCCCTCTTGTGCCTCATTGCACAAGGGGTCTTTTGGGGGAAAGGTTTATTTTTAATTAAAAATAAAATGTATAATTGCAGCACCTTATTAAACATTAGGCTGGGGAAGGGGGTATATACTTCTTATTCATCACTCTTAGTCATTTATTCCAGTCTTCTGCTACACTGGTTTACATCATTGATAACTGCTGGCCAAGGAAATCAATTCTAAGGGCAGACTTCAATGTATATCCACATGTGATTATTTTAAAGTAGCATATGGATGGAAATAGCAAACAATGAATCCAGGCTGCCCGGGAAGGAGGAGTGCAGGAGAAACTGAGTAAGAAATCAGGAAATGAAAAAAAGTTATTAAATAGACTTGTCCCAGCTGGCTTAGTGATTTCAATAGACTAGGTTAATGGGAAAAACAATCATAGAGAGCCCTTTAATTGCTTTTTTGCTGAGCTCCTTTCCACCTCTTTATGTTTGCAGAGATTAATTAGGAGTCCCAATCACAACCTAAAGCTAAACTCAAAAAGACAAATAAGAGAATTTTTTTTTAATGGTGGCATGCTCTGGAGACTTCTCAGCAGAGTGGCTCATAAAATCGATGGTGAGTGGCTCTGGTCTGCAAAAATATTACTTGCAAGGAATAAATAATGTAAGTGTAGAACCTAACATCAGATAATACACAAATCTCCACTTTTTGAGCCTTATTTCTAGTTCAAAAATTGGGTATCTTACATTTTTCTCTTGACTAGTCAGAACTCTGCAATCACAGAAAAAAATAATGTAAAGGAAAATTATCCAGAAAACTTCAGATATTTCATAAATCACCAAAGAAGAAGGGACACAGCCAAGCTGATCTTCTAAGATAATGTGAAACACACAGGGACTGCATAAACACCTCTGGAGGTGTGCTCCTCACTCTTATTCATCACTCTCCCATACTCAGAGCTTCCAAGATTGTTCCATTTGGTTTTCTGACTCCAGCATCCATCTCTGTGATTATCTCAGAAGGTGGACATATTGGCCAATGATAGATATCTGAGGACTAGGTACATAGCAGGGTGCCTACTTTTCCCCTCCCTTCCTCACCCCCTCTTAGGCAATACTTTGCTTCCTGATGCTCTCTTTTCACCAAATTCAGAAATTTTGGCTTTGCCTAAGGATGGCTCTGGACATTCCTGATATCTTGAACTACCAAGAAGCCTCCTTTTCCTTTATCTTTCATTCTCTTTTTTGTTTGTTTTGTTTTAAACATTGTGCCCCTCTGATGGTCTGTCACCTAGAACCCCATCAGGGTTCCATGACGGACAAGCAAAACTGAGCTCTGAGAGGTTATGATAGTCAATTTACCTAGTTCAGCAGATTTCCCTGAGAAATTTGCACTCTTCCTGAGGAAGAGGGCCCTGAGTGTGGGTAGGGGAAGAGGAGGAATGGAGAAGTCGATTATATCCAATGGGAGACATAGAAAAGGTGAAAATCAGAGCAAAATAAGGGTCTCAGTATGTTGGGAGAATTTATAAAATTATAGTTAAAAACAAATAACTATAGGAGGGTGACAGTGTTATAAGACTAGGAAGGTACACTTTATGCCATTTTTCAGGAGAGAGTAAGAACTCTTATGAACATTATACTATCAGGTTCCCTTTTCTTGATCCTTGGTACCCCGTTTCTCAGGACACAAAAAGTTTTGCCCCTGGCAATTCTCTTCAAATCACCAAAATTACATCTCAACCATATAGCTGATGAAAGTCAGTCACATGGAGAAGTGACTACAACATCTTGGTGAATCACATCAGTTTCTGAAGTCTTGGTAGACTACAGAGCCTGCAGAATCTGTAAATGACCTGACTTCAAATCCAGTGCTTCACTCTTGACTTTCAGTTTCCTCATACAGTGAAAATATTAATAGTATCTTTCTTATAAAGCTTTTATGAATATTTAACAGGATAGTAAAAGTAAAGAATTTAGTATAATGCCTAGAGTATCGCAGCAGGATAGTCTTAGAATTTTGATCATGGGATAAAGATTTAGGCAGAAGAAATCCTGGTGGCATTTTAGGTGAGAGGGAGCTGGAAAAGGACTTAGGGATATGCCTTTCATTCTTCTTGGAATCATGTGCAGATCTCCAACTTGGGACATTGAAAAGCAAGGTTTACTATCTCATGAAGCAAAGTGTAACACACTTCATAAACAAGTAGTCTGCCGTGTACCATAATGACAGTACAATGTTTTTCTTAGAGGGGGCATTGAAAGAGTTTCTTCTTCTTTTTTTTCTGACTGGCTTATATTTACTGATCTATTGTAATGAACATGAAAGGCTTTTGCAATTTAAAAAAAGCATGCTTTTCAACTTTCAATTCAAAACATTTTTCAGTGAATTTTTATAGGCTTGGACACTTGCAATTTTTTCTTTAAAAATGTATACAGGGTGGGGAGGGGGACAGAGGGGAGCAAAAAGGGGATGGATGTAATACAACAACAATAAAATTTTTTAAAAATGTATACAAAATTTAGATGTTGAAGTTATTTCATTCCCTTATCATATATTTTATAGCATATGAAAAACATTTATATGTTTTTCTTTTACAGCAGTATCTATTACTATTTTCTTAAAAGATTTTATTTATTATTTTCAGAGAGAGAGGAAGGGAGAGAGGCAGAGAAACATCAATCTATGGTTGCCTTTCACCTGCTTTCAGCTAAGAACCTGGCTGGAGACCTGGCTTGCAACCTGGTTACATGCACTATCTGGGGAATTGAACCAGTGACCTTTGGGTTCGCAGGCTAGTGCCTTATCCACTGTGCTACCAGCCAGGGCTGGTATTTTATGAAAGGCACAATCATAATTGCCCAATAAGTCATTACCTATTGTATATGAAGTATTGATGTAGACAATGTACATATATGTTGGGATGAAAGGAAGGATAGAAAAGGGGGCAGAGACTAATGAGGTTTTAAATCCAGAGACTGATGTGTTTTAAATTCAAAAGTAAAGAGTCATATACACACAAGGTGAGAAAAAAATCAATGTCATCAGAGGTAGGTTTCAATGGCTCTTGGCCTCTGGAATACATCAGAACCACCACTTAGGGAGTTTTTAAAAATTGCATGTATCTAAGTTCCACCCCTAACAATCCTGATTCCATCTGTCTGAAGTAAGGCCCTGAGTATTTGTGATTTTTTTTTAAAGACCCTCAGGTGATTCTGAGGCATAACCTAGGGTGAGAACTACTAGTATAGCTAAATAGGTATGGGGATTCAAAAACGTAGGAAGTTATTTGCCCTTAAAAAGAATGAAAAAATAGAAAGAATAAAAGAGTGCCTTCATAGAAGAGAAGGCATTTTACATATAAGTTGTGTGAGATGAATGCTAGTGTAACATATATGTAATGTCACCCATATAGCCAGCCCCAGATAAGCACATAATTATTGATCACTATTAACTCAAGTACTAGGTAGACACGGTAACCACCTAGTGTAAGATATTAGAGATTCTCAGGAACAATAACCAAACACAAATGTGCAAGGAGCCATTTCACATGTCACCAAAAATGGTCAGGTACTGCTTGGTGAAAAACAGAAAGGATTTAAAATAGTTACACATCTGGAATTAGTACAACCCTGTAGTTCTAGAACTACAAATTGATAAAATGAAAAGCGTATCCTGTTGTTTCAGAAATGTTATGCTCAGCCTTTCCACTGAGAAGAGAGAAAGGGGCAGATGGGTGCTGTAAATGTGGCAGCAGTTCATTAATGCACTGTCTCCCTTGAGGATCCCGGAGTGAAGGGAGAAGAGCTCCCATTGCTGCCGTGAGGCTTGTCTTGCTGAGAGAGTGAGGAAACAGAAGACAGCTCAAACTCGGGATCAAAACCACTCTGTTCTCTTTTCATTCTACCTCCATCACACTTCTATTTTTGTTAGAAGGGGTTGGAATGGCAATAAGTATCCTTGGGATTGGGATAAAGTTGGGGATATATTTAATCTGGATTTAGTGAGTGGCATTTGTATGTTTACAGTCATTTACATGTAGTGACTTAAAGATTTCAGGCCAGATGTCCTGTCCCACTATAAGCTTGCCCTATACTACCCTACACCACAAACACGTAGAAAAGAAAAAAATAAGTAAACTCTGTAGAGCCAGACACTCAGATGTAGAAAATTCTTACAAGCTTGCCAAATTTGGCAACAATGCTAAAAATGTTTAATAATCTTAAAAAAAAAAAAAAAAACACTTGTGAAGGTTAAATTAACTTTTGTAAACCACAAATAACAAAAATGATAATAAAATATACTAGAAATAAGACTGACAACAATATCATGAAGAGGAGGTCAACTGCAGAGATGTGTCAGTTTAATAAAAGGATATTGTCATTTTTCTGAAATTTGTGGGATGTTTGTGATATTTATCAACTTTTGAAATATGTAACTTGTGATTTCTTTTCTCATTCTAAAAATATAGAAATCTATGTTTGCATTAGTATAATATTTTGTCCTTTTTGAAATTTGCAAAAAAAAAAAAATAGCATCAAGGCGAACCTTCTAAATGTTGCTGAATCTCAGGAAAACAGAAACATTATATTTATGTATATATTTTTAATCAAATGACCTGATTCCCAGTTTGCCATGGGATCAGGAAACTGTCGGTCACTATTGGTATTTCTGCTCTCCCAGGGTTTTGGAAAGGTCCCAGGGACTTCAGGCTTGAACCCAACCAGAAGCACTAGGGGTGAAGAGGTGACACTGCTCATTTGTTAGGCATCTGTGGCACACTGCTCCTGAGGAGTGGCTCCATGGCTCCCATGCTATGCCAAGGAAATGAGAATCCTGGACTAGTCCTGAAGCCCTTGAGCTTATTTGTATTCCTGTCCTGGGTAGGGACAACCCCTCCCCAACTCAGTGACACAGCCTTGGATAGATTTGCTCATCTCAGCTCCCACTGAGCTTCACCATGTTTAGGCTCTTCCCAGTTCTTAGAAATATAGAAATTGTCTCGTATTCTCTCTCTATTCTTGTCCCTATGAGATTGGATTCTTAGTCATATCTTCAAAAGGCTTATACTTTGCAAAAAGGCAAGAACAAAATTATATCTAAAATAGTATCATTTAACAGGTAATAATTATATAAGCTTTTGATATTTTACTTTTTTTGTATTAACTGTTCAAAATTCAGTATGTACTTTATAGTATATTGCAATTTGAACTAGCCACATTTTAAGTGGCTACCATATTGAACACTGCAGGTTTAAAGAGTAAAGAAGACTAAAATTTTTGGGAAAGAAAATAGCTCATTTACTTATATTTTTTTAGCTTAGATGAAATCTGCCTATAACCAAGCAAATGTAGGTAGGACCTGGCAAGGGTAATTATGAAATGAGATTTTTTTCAGGGACAAAAAAATGAAAGAACCCAGACTAAAATATTTCTAATAGAAATTTTTTGAAGATAATTAATTAAATGATGTGATTAGACACTGTCACAGGGGCAGAGCTATTTTTTCTAGTATAGTATTTATAAAAATATGTATGTATGTTAATGTATTTGTGTATGTGTTTGGTAATATTGCAATTGATATTACTTAAAAAGGTAGGTTTTAAACAAATGAATTAACATAAGAATTTTGAAATAATGAAAAAACTTTTTTTTAAATATTTTATTTATTAATTTTAGAGAGAGGGGAAGGGAGAGAGGCAGAGAGGAAGAGAGACATCAATGTATGGTGAAAACTTTTTATTAATATAATTTGAGAGGCTGATAGTTAGAAGGCAGTAATTAAATGGTGAATTGTCTGGATATGAAAAAAAAGCTATACATTGGTAGTTACAGAATAGACAGAGGGATGTTAAGAATAATAAAGGAAATGGAGAAGCCAAAGAACTTATATGCATGACATATGGACATAAATTAAGAGGGGCATTGCCAAAGGGAATGGCAGATACCAGGTGGAGGGGAGCAAAGGGAAGAAAATTGGAACAATTGGTATTAACAAAACCAATTATATATAAATACATAATATATAATTTATAATATATAATTGATATAAAAATATATATATATTTAAAGGCAAGAACAGTGTTGTCTTTGGGCAACTTTGGTTACCAATCTGGGGCAAAGGGAGAACATGACTTAGAGGAAATACCAAGAGGCTGGCTATTTCTTGGGAAAGAAAGAAAGGGGAACTACAGGAAGAATATTGGCCAAAAAAATTTAAATAGTGTCCCAAATTTAAAGAACAAATCTGACCATCCACTTCCTAAACTGGTCTTCAAACATGTCAGAGAGATGACAACATAATTTGCTGTAGAAAGCATTTGAGAGTGTCTTCCTTTGCAGTCCTCAGTGTGCAGTTCTATTTACCTAATGTCAGTTCTAGTCCCTGCTTATACAAGAAAAGGCCATGACCACAACTTCGGGTGACAAAGATCACCCAGCTGCAGGAATCTGGCTGGCACTGACCAGCTCCAGGATGCTGACATTAAAGACCCATATTGGGAACAGTAAGGACACTGACTGAGTATCCACAGCCTCTCCCTCTGATCCCCCTGATCTTTGTTTTCCTCATCCCTCTCTCTCCTTATAAAAACCCTGCCTGCACTGAGATGTTTAAAATGGGCTTTGAGATGAGAGTCCCCCATCTTCCAGGTGTCCAGCATCTGAATAAAATAAAATTTCTTTTACATCAGCACCTGTCTCTCCAGTATTGGCTTTTGAATTGGGAGGCAGCCAGCCCTGTGTTTTGTTCCATCTGCAGCTGAGAACATACTCTGAAGTATACAAAGGTTTATGTAGGTGAATTTCTAAAAATTTCAGTGTTCTATTAGGAAGCAAAAGAAGGAAGTATTGCACCTTCATCTTGGACTTTTAGTTTTCAGAACTTTGAGAAATAAATTTCTATTGTTCTAAGCTGCCAGTCTGATATTTTGTTACAACATGAGTTGACTAAGACATGGCACATGGCATTTCTTACACTGCAGATACAAACAAATTTTTTTAATGTTAAATCAATCTACTCTGAAGTCCTTCTACCTCTAGACTTCTCCCTATGAACTAAGTTTTTCTTAACATTTAAGCCCATTTTTGACAGATCTTTTGTTAGTTTCAGTGCAAAATAACAGAGAAATTCGTATTTCTAGAGCTCCCACTTTCATACTTGTGTAAACAGACCCATCAAGATGTTCACAGAATCAAGGCTAGGATCCACTATGTTAAAGATTATCAATCTACATAAGAATTTTAAAAACACTCTCCAGGGATTGTTTTCTAATCCTCATCATGTGATTTTCTGCTCTTTAGTGGCAAGATCTATTTCTGTGCTTATTTCTGTGTGATGAGTCCAGTGA
This sequence comes from Noctilio leporinus, assembly GCA_004026585.1. NCBI lineage: Eukaryota > Metazoa > Chordata > Mammalia > Chiroptera > Noctilionidae > Noctilio > Noctilio leporinus. The sequence goes on along the minus strand of PVIW01001677.1, from coordinate 188,029 downwards.
ATTCTCATGACCAGAACGCCTTTCCAGACAGCTAAGTGCCTACAGCCATGTGGGATTTAGCATTAAGCATTCTGAAATATCTCTCTAGATATACCCATTAATGAAAATTCCTTAGCAGTTTCCTCAAATCTGGCAATAAATTAGATTTTTTCTCTTGAGTCTCATCTTCTCTGCTCTTCTTTCATTTGTCCTCCTTTTAGAAGGGTCTTTCAGTGATGCTACCTTCCTTCCTTCCTTTGTATGCATACTTTTACCTGCCCCTAGATGAAAGGCCACAACATTGGCCTTTTTCCCACTGTAGGTGTCCCATCTTTCTCAGCCTGGTAGCTTCATTGTCCTACCTGGGGTGGGTGCATCAGTGCATACTCCAATGGATACCAGACTACCTCAATTGGTCTTCCTGCAGCTCCTATAGATATAAAGATATAGGTGTAGAGAAGAAATAAATCATCCCAACAATCAGATCAGAAGTTATAGCACTATGCATATAATATGGCAAGTGTCTATATATTCTTCTTCCTTATGGCACTTTCTCTTATAAAATGAAGTACTTTGAGCTCCAAAGCCTTTCTGAAACTCCTTCTTACTCTCCACATTAGAATTCATCACATTCTCCTTTATGTATCTTGTTATGGCACCTACTGTCCTGTGGCATGTTCTTTGAAGTAGCAGAGTACAGACCCTACAAGCTAGGACTCCGGAGACAAGAGGCTTTGGCTAGAGTCCTAGTTCTGTCAATCACTTGGGCAAAGTAACCTCTCTGGGCCTCAGTCTCCTCATTTGTGGAAAGGGATAATAATAATACTGACTTCAGCAGGTAGTGGAGAACATTAATTGGTGAAGTTCACTTTACCTAACATATTAAGTTATCAATAAATATCCATGTGGCTATTTGTATAGTATCTGTCTACCTCTTCTTGGATTATAAACTCCTTGAAGAACAACATCTTACTAATTTTTGTAGTCCCTAATAGACCCTAAGTAATGCTCTGAATGTGTTTTTTGAGTGAATGAATGAATGAATGAATGAGAAGTTATTGAGTAAATTTCCAGGTGTGCCTGTGGCTAATAAGCAGTTATTGAGAGATAGTCCTACTGTCATGTTTCCATGTCTTGGAACACTATGAATAATGCTGAAATGAACATAGGGATGCTTATATCTTTGTGAACTTTTTAGGTATATACTCAGAAGAGGGGATTCTGGGTCATATAGTAAGTCTATAAAAGCAGGAAAAAATAAGCAAAGAGAAGCATACAAAAACACTAATAATCCTACCAGACCCAGACAGCTGCTGATAAACATGTCAGTTTATATCCACTTTGCCCTTCTCTCCACCTCTGCTTTGATGAATGTGTCCTCTGATACATCATTGGATAAGGAAGATGTGGTACATAGGCATTGTTTTCAACTCACCCCTCATCTTGAAATTTAATTATTGATATTACTAATTTTCTCCACTAGAAAAAAAGCTTTAGTTTTCTCTAAACTTCTCTTTTTAAACTACTAATACTTCTAAAGGAGAGTAACACTTTCTATGATCCATGATTAATTGATTGATTCATTGAATAAAAAGTTACCCATCTATTCAATAAATATTTTAGTACATATTATATTTCAGGGATTATATTAAGTGGTGACTATATATGTTGGTGAGCAAAATTAGTATTGATCCTAGTGAGGCTTTTGATCTAGTAAAGAAGATACAAATTAATTCAAAAGTCACACTAGCAGCTATAAAATTCCAATTTTGACAAATATTGCAAAGAAATATGTGATAATATTATATTACAGAGGAATTGACCTAGTTAGTTTGAAGCACTAAAGATAATAGGGTGAATGGAATTCACATTCACTCATAGTGTAATAAAGGAAAACCATAAAGTCACTTTATTGTAATGTTATAAGGCAAATAGGAATAATGTAAAAAAAAAAAAAAAAATACGTTGATAACTCAAAGGAGGATTTGACCTTAATGTAAAAATCAGGTCATTGAGTAAGTGCTGTCTGATCCAAATCTTGAAAAATAAGTAGGCAAAGAAGTACATTCATATTTAAGAGATTTCATAGGGGCAAACATCATGGTGGTGGTGGTGGAGAGGGACACAAGTCTTGTTAAGAAAGAGGCAAATATCACAGTGTACTTGCCGCACAGAATTGGAGAAAGAATGGTTAAAGCTATGGCTTCAAAGGCAGTTTAGGACTGGATTGAGAAGAAACCAAAATTTGACCTTTTTTCTAGGTAGTGTGAAGCCATTAAAATTTATAAACAATAGTATAGCCACTTTTTTGTTTGAAAAGTAACCACAGTCATCCACAGAATTGAGGTTCCAAAATTGTCCATGAATAAATGAATGAAGAAAGTAGTCTTACACATAAAAGGGTGGCTATTAAAAACACTTCTGAGAAAAGTACAAAATAAAATATTATGTTTGTTGCTGATGTGGTCACTCCCAATTTTAATGATATAACCTCACTTACCCATTCTACCACCACAAAGGGCTGATTTGTCCAGACTCTTACCCATAAAGAGCTCCAAATTAGGCCTAAAGTGAGCCTCTCAGATTCCTCTCCTATATAACTTTCATCAGTGAAATGTGGATTTCTATAATAAATAAGATGTAATAATCTTATACAACCTCTATGGTCAGTTTTACAGTAAGTGATGGTTTTTAGCTGTAAATACAGGAGGGGGAACATCAAAACATATTGATTCACATAATTATGAGTCAGAACTTCATAACATATATGACAGAAACCCAACTGAAACTAGTATAAGCAAAAGGGAATTTCTGGGATCACATAACTGAGAAATCAAAAGGTTAATAGGCATAAGTTGATCCAGAGGCTCAGGCAAAATCAAAGGAATTCTGTATCTCTCTCCATTTCTCACATGTTGGTGAATTTCACTCCATTTCCAGATATATCCTCTCTCCATGGTAGTAAATTACCACTTAGCAGCCCCACATTCATGTCCCAAATGCTTAGGATTCTTAGCAGTAATAACAAGTTTTTTTATAGCATTTGGACACAGAGCCTTGGAGAAGACTCTTATAGTGTTCAGAGGACATGATCATCTAATTGCTGACCGGAGTCTAACATCGAGTGAATTGTTCCTTTACTATAAAATTAATAAATAAATTCCATTTCCAAAAGAAACAGGATGATATTGTACCAGGCAAAAAACAAGTGATGTGGTAAATTTTGCAAATTAGCTCATGATTCTCCACTTCAACCCCCTTGTAGCATTCCCTACTAGATGCTAGAGGCTGGAAAGCTAGAAACTATGCATCCCAGACTCCCTTCCAGCTCAGATGTGCACAAGGCAGTCTCTGCAGAAAACACATTTACATTGTTTATTCTGGCAAGTGAATTCATGGAGGCATTTTGGTGAGATAATTATAGATGGGTTCCAGCTTCATGGGTAGCAAGAAAAATAGTTTAGAGCATTTAATTTGCTGGAAAGGGTCATGGCTGAGACAATCTGATCCTGAAGCCAATAGCTATGGCAACAGCTTGCTACTCATTTGCTGTGGTAGCAATTCCTTCAGTAAACCACTTTTGCAATGTTGTTTTGGAGACACCCTATGATAGCCCAGCCTACAGCCTGCTCCTCCAATCCTTCCAAGGACCGTGTAAACCCCTAAATGTTTCTATATTTAATCCCTTACTATTTTAATCAGATCAATTATTTTCTGTTATCTGCAACTGGATCCTGGTTGGTGCAGTTATCCACCACAGGTTTTGAACAATGCACTACAAATTTTTTTTTTTAATTTTTTAATTACAGTTAATATTCAATAGTTTATTAGTAACAAGTATATAGCATAGTGGTTAGATAGTTATACAACTCACAAAGTAATCACTTGATTCAAAAATTTTCTTCTAAATTTTTTACATAAATGGAATCCAGCTTAGTGGAGTTATCTATACTTTCACTGATGGGCCTCAGCTGTTGGAGATATTACTTTTTTTATTCTAATATACTATACTTCATGGATTCGCTCTTCATCTGTATATTATTTGCTCTTAAACTCATCTCTTAAGATGTTACTTTTGATTATTCTAGTTTTCAATTCCATGTTTGTGTTTGGTTATTTTAAAATCCATTATGTCATTTTTCCAGTCTCCTGACAAATTTTTAATTTTTCAAGCATATACTTTAAAATGTGTTTGATCTTCTTAACATTTGGATAGGGCCCAACTCTACTATGTTCTAATCTCCTTGTATACCTGGTTATCTGTGGCTATAAATGTATTTGAAAAAGGGTTCACCAAAATAATTTGAAAAATCATGTTATCTTCTTCCAAAGAGGATTTTCCATTTACTTTTGTCAGGCAACTGGAGGCATTGAGAATCCAGAATCACCTCTACCCAACTTTTAGGAGCCACCCAGATAATTCAAAGGTCGGCTGCAGACTCTATGTTTCTAACCCATTATGCACAGCTTTTACTCCTTCTCTACCCTTAATGGGTGCCGAACTCCAACGTTTGTCCCCCTAGTCCCATTTGGTCATCAGAAGCAGTGCTGAGCCCTTTGATGCTCTTCCCGAATCAGCAAGTGTACTGAGTTCAGGCAGTCGAAACTGCTGGTTTCCCCTCTCCAGAGTGCTTCTGTCTCCTGTACCTTGGCCCAATAGTTTCTCCTAACCTAGTTAGCTCTCTTAAACTTCTGAACAGAAGTTTTTATATATACAGTTTTGTCCAGATTCCTACTTATCACAGGTAAGAGGATTGTTCCAAATTACAAAATCTGCCAAAATCCAGGGGCATTTTGCTTTTCTGAAATCTAGAAATAGCTTTTCAAATTCAGTCTATCTCAGGTTATACAAAGACTTAAGAGAATATTACAAACTTGTATAGAATTTTCCAGCTATTTTTAGGAAATCAGCCTGGGTACACCAATGGGACTAACCAACCATTTTGAGGAAGATAATGGCCAGGAACTTTTGTCTTCCCTCAAACACAACAGTGACTGGGAACTCTCTTGTCAAGGTGCACTCTCTTCATGGAAAGACAGGCAGTTCTCTCACAGGAGGCCTCAGCTCAGGTCTGAATCACTTCCTTACCAACAGCTATTCTGCTCTCTCCTCACTGCTAATGAGCTGAGAATGGTTCTCCCAGGAAACTTTGGTCATATTTCATTTTCAGTTGGCAGGGCATAAAATATGTGTTTTGGCTATAAACAATTTCCTCTCAGTGAGTAAAAATAAAAGTGAGAAGGAGTTTTGCCTCAAACAAGTTTTACAAAGGATTTAAATTCTAAATATACAAGGGAGTTCATATTTTGTGTATTTTGCTTTGGCATATTTCAAGAAATTATCCCTTCAGAGGAATTTTTGCCTATATATAATCCTTATCAAAAATCTGACCTAGTCTAAGCTTGGCTCTCTTCAGTCTCAGCATTTGCTTCCTGATGCTGATAACAATCACAGAGCTTAAAGCCATTGAGAGGAAACATTGTTCAGTAGCACCAGGAAGCCACAGATGTCCTGGTTTTTCTTTTTTTAAATTTAATTTTATTGTTGTTGTATTACATCCATCCTCTTTTTGCTCCCCTCTGTCCCCCTCCCCACCCACCCATTCCCCCCAAAGTCAATCCCACCTGTTGTCCATGTCCATGGTTCCTTTATACTAGGTTCTTGTCTAAGCTGCTCCCCTTCCTTGCCTCTTCCTCTCCTCTACCCCCAACCCCCTTCCTCCTGACCACTGAAGGCCTATTCACTGTATTCATATATTTGGTTCTGTTTTGCTTGTTGTTAGTTTTGTTCATTATTGTCCTGTAATGTGTGAGATCATATGGTATTTGTCCTTCACTGACTGGCTTATTTCACTAAGCATAATTCTTTCTAGTTCCATCCATGTTGTTGCAAAGGTTAGGAGTTCCTTCTTTCTTTCTGCTGGTTTTTATTTATGGACAAAATTTTTCATTCCTTTCTATAGGAAAGAGAGTCCCTCCAGACTGCTCTTCTGTTTTGTTTTTTTTTTGTTTGTTTGTTTGTTTTTGTTTTTTAAGATTTTATTTATTATTTTTCAGAGAAAGGGGAAGGGAGAGAGGAAGAAAGGGAGAGAAACATCATCAATGTGTGGTTGCCTTTCACCTGCCTTCAGCTACAGACCTGGCTGGAGACCTGACTTGCAACCTAGTTATGTTGCCCTGGCTTGGAATCGAACCAACGACCTTTGGTTCTCAGGCTGGCGCCTTATCCACTGTGCTACTAGCCAGGTGCTCTTCTTTTTGACAGATTCATTGCTACTAAGGAATTTGGGAATAGTTCCCCCAAAATTCTAAGAACTGCCATGTTGATTACATTTATCAAGCAACCAAGGATAAAATATAACCTTCAGAATCCTACAAAATGACCCACAGAAGGCAATAACTCTCAACACTTTGGGGGAAGGCTAGAAAGGCTGGTCATCAGATATACTGAGGAAAAAGTGTTATTGTTTGTTAATAAGCCACCCTGTAAATTATTGACATGAAGGTGGTGTACAGAACAATGATACATAGTCAAGGGACTAAGGAAGTAAAAATCATATAAAAGGAATATCAGAGAATATAAGAATCTATGTCTTTGAAGTCGTGTTTCCATATGGGCCTATGCAACAACAACAAAAAATTCTCGCAAAAGTAGAATAAAAGTGAGCTCAATGCTTACTATCTTATGAGTTTGGACACATTTCAGTCTTCCTACACCTCAGTTTTCTCATCTCTAAAATGCGGTTAGTAACAGTTGCTATTTGCAAAGTCCAGTTACATATGAAGAGCTTAAAATAGTCTCTGAACAGGTGGGATTGACTTTGGGGGGAATGGGTGGGTGGGGAAGGGGATAGAGGGGAGCAAAAAGGGGATGGATGTAATATAACAACAATAAAATTTTAAAAAAATAGTCTCTGTCATGGAGTAAGGGATCAATATTGTTGCTATTACCACATTATTATTAAGTGGGACAAATAACAAAATTAAGTGGTCCCAGACAAACTGATTGTTAGCTAAGGAGAAAGGCAATATAGTGTTTTAAGACATTATACTAAAACATCCTTAAACAAAAATCCACTACTTCAGATCCAGTAGTGCTAAAAAATTAAAAATTAAAAAAACAAAAGGCCTTACTGACATTTCCCTTTGAACCACTGATTTTTTTTTTTTAAGATTTTTTTTTATTACTTTGAGAGAGAGGGGAAGGGAGAGAGACAGAGAGGGAAAGAGACATCAATGTATGGTTGCCTTTCACCTGCCTCCTGCTATGGACCTGGCTGGAGACCTGGCCTGCAACCTGATGATGTGGCCTGGCTGGGAATTGAACCAACTACCCTTGGATTCGCAGGCTTGCATCTTGTCCACTGTGCCACCAGCCAGGGCCTGAACCACTAATTTTTAAAAAGTGTTTTTCAACAAGTGAAGTAGTGGAAAACAGATTATATGGATTTAATAAGACCATCTTCAACAGAAACAGGAGTCTATGTGCCAGGTCAGTACTCAAAGGTGACTCTGTTTTCAGATTCTCTTAAAAGAATAAATCATATTCACCTTGATAGAGGGAATTTAGCATGAATGACAAAGGTTCTCCCATTTCTATGATATTTCCATCTTTACATTCTTGGCAAAGTTCTATACATCCAATTGCCTCTTAATTTGTACTGTTCCCAAGTCCTGGTGGCTTGCTCTACTAGAAGATGTGCCAGTCAGGTCTTTCCACTTGCACATACAAAATTTCACCTTGATTTGACTTCAACTGAAAGTCAAGGGTCTATGGGCATCAGCACATAAGATCCGGATGGTCAGATGATATCCACTAGGAATCTGTTTTTGTCAGGTCTCAACTTTTTTCCAAAGTGGTGGCTGACTCCCCTCATAGTCACAAGTTGACCACCAGTTGGTAATCTACTTAGAACACCAGCAGAAAGGATGAAAGCTTCTCTTTGTCATAAATTCATTATATATCTTGGAGCTGATTCTTACTGAATTGACTTGAGCTTCTTGCCTGTCATTGAACCAATCACTGTGCCAAGGGGAAAGAAGATACATTTAGCCAGACTTCTATTACATGACCATCCCAAATAACAGGAAGTGGGAGTTCATCACATACAATCTAGCAGTCTGACAGCTGGGGTACAGTAACCCAAAATAAAGAGTTATGTTCAACTAACAGAAGGGAAACTGTGTAGACAGAATAAAAATTATTGCATGCTTCAGGTCTTTCCTGGTCTGGCCCTACTGTCTTCTCCCAGCCTTCTGCACACTCTCTGCCAGTGAAATAAAAGAAATGCTCCTCCTCACCTCTACCCTTCATCAATGTAATCCTCACTCATCTTGTAAGGTTTTATTCAGTTATTACTTTATCCAAGAAATCTTCCTGACTATTCACATCACCATAACCCCAGCCTGTGTTAAGAGTCCTCACTAATTCTGCAATTCCCTTTGCTTCTATTATGTACTTACACACTTATGTGCTACTCTCTACTCCTCTACTGAACTCCTTGAGTATAAGGACTATCTAAGTCAATTTTCTATTCTTTAATTTAGCATAGTATTTCATATACAGTAGTAGGCATTCACTTAGTCTTTGATAAGTTAATGAATTTATGAAAAATTCAACACAAGTCAGATGCCAAATACACACACACACACACACACACACACACACACACAGATGATACTCAAAATTGTTAGCAATCTGTAAATTCACAGGCCAATTATAAAGAACATGCTAGCTGTAGAATTGGTGCAGGGGCCTGGAGGTACCCTCCAAGGGCCAACTGTTGCCACTCAGCTGCTGGATCACAGGGAGACTGAGAGTTATGAGAATGACAAGAGTACCACTCAAGGGCAGCAGCTATTTACCAAGTTCTATGAAAATATTTCATTATTTCCTCAGCAGGAATAGTTGTACTGATGCATACTTGGTAGTTATCAGCTGTATAGGCATTTGTATTTAAATGAACATACAGTTAATATACATATGTATGCATGAAATATAAGATTTCCATCTGTTTCCATTTTACACATTCTCTTACCTAAAAACTCCCAACAGTATCCAAGCAGGTCTCAAGATTTCTGAGAAATATATCTTTGCCCAGAAAAATGATATTGCTCTCTTTCCCATTATACTTTCCATCAAAGAATCATCTGCTCTGACTTCAGCTCCCAAAGTAACAATTCCCAAAAGATCCTTGGAGATGACTCACAGATGATGTTTGTCTCTGTGACTCTTGTTCCTATCAGAGTAATATAAGCATACCCATTGCCTTCCCCCAAGTTTGCATTCATTTCCTAAGAGGCTTCACAACTCTTCTCTAAAAAGATGAAACAAACATTAAGAGTCTTAAGTGATCTAAAAGCAAGCAGGTTTGGGAAAACCTTTAAAAGCTAATTTTGCATTCACAAAAGAGGTAGCAGTAGTCAAGTCCTGCCATTGAGTGAATTTACATCACATAATTCTTTCAGAATGATATATGCAAATTAAATCAATTAAATCCTTACTGTGCTTGGCCATTCTAATGTGCACACTCATCACCACATTAATTGAAACAGCACTGAAGGAGTCTTAAATTCAGGGTAATAAGTTATGTCTGAGATAATCAACAGGCAATGCATTCATATTAGGGCTGAGTAGGAAGAGTCACTTCTAAATCATTCAAAATTTAGCATTTTATGTGACAGAGGGTAGTCATGTGGAGCTGGTAACCAAAAAAAAAAAAAAAAAGAGCTCAAATGTTCAATTATATTGGCAAGAAGCACATCTTGCTCAATAGAATAGCTTTCTGCTCCCCACTGCCTCTGGAAACTGAGTAGGCATAAGAGTAAGAAAAAGCAGTAACTAATATTTTGACTTAACAAGAGTTCAAGAGAATAAAACTAGGCCAATTGCTGTAAGTCAAGCTAGACAATGCTCTACCACACAGCAATGAGTAGCTTAAGGTAGAAACCTAGTTGTTATTTTGGATTCCTACCCTCCTAATGATCCCTTTCCACCAGCAGATCCATCAACAAATCCTCTTTTTTCTGTATCCTAATTATATTCTTAATCCATCTGTCTTTCTCAATCTACATTGGTACTACCACCCTAGACCAAGCCATCACCATGTCTTCCCTGGACTTCTGTAATTGTTCCCTCTCTGGTTTGCCTGGTTCCACTTTAGTTTATTTCATCTATTCTCCTTATAGAAGCCATGGTGGCTTTTATAAACAGAAATTTGATAATTTTACCTCTTGACTTAAAACCTTTCAATGATTTCCTATTGCATTTTGAGTAAAAGCCAAACTTTGCATCATGGTTTTGTTTTGTTGTTTGTTTGTTTTTTTTAATTAAAGATTTTATTTATTATTTTCAGAGAGAAGGGCAGGGAGGGAGGAAGAAAGGTAGAGAGACATCCATGTATGGTTGCCTTTCACCTGCCTTCAGCTACGGACCTGGCTAGAGACCTGGCTTGCAACCTGGTTATGTGCCCTGGCTGGGAATCGAACCAGCACTCTTTGGGTTCACAGGCCCACGCCTTACCTTATCCACTGTGCACCAGCCAGGGCTCTGCATCATGGTTTAATTGGCCAAGCATATGGGCCTCTTCACTAATCTCCTCAATCCTCTCCCACTCCTTCCCCATTCACTAATTATAGCCACACAGACCACCTTTCAGTTCCTCAAATATGACAAGTTATTTTCTCCCTCAGAGTACTTGCTATGCTGTTCCCTCTACCTGGAACATTCTTCCCTCCCTCCCCCAACCTCACCCCTACCTAATCTCTTTTTATGACTGGCTCCTTCTGATTCTACTGGTCTCACCCTAAATATGGCCTCCTCAGTAAGTCATTCTTTTACCATCCTACCCAGAGAACATTCATTTCCCACTCCAATGCCCAACACCAGGCAAAACCATCTTCCCCAAAGGAAGTATGATACTGTCTTCTAGGGTTTACACAGTACCCTCTTTAGCTTATTTCAGGAGATTGAGAAACAGAAACCACAATTTTTACCTTGGTCATTTTAAGCCTGTCACTGCAGTAGCAGTGAAAGAGTAAATATTCAGAGATCTGCTCCTTCTGGGATCCATGTCTTCTACCAGCAGGCATGCTCCAGCTCCAAAAGGGACAACATTTGGGTGACCAGGATCCACTTGAGCTGATTTGCCTTCAATCCAGTCAGATGAGACAAGTTAGTCTCATATTTAATATCACTTACTTTGCTGAGGACATTCTAACAAGTTTTAATGACCCAGGGAGCAGTCTATCTACATACATATGAGTTGATTGGTTGAGAACGTTGATTCTCTCACTGGAGACCTCTCTATTAATCTATCATTTATTAAGCCATTAGTCAAAGATTTCAACACCCCAAACATACTGTCATTATGACTTAGGTAACCTCCTATCTCTCACCCTTCTGTTCCACTTCCTGGAGTGACTTCTGAGTGTTGCTGCCTCAGCGTATCTGCTCTCCAAACCACTGGTATTCTCATCCTGTCTCATATCCTGGACATACCCTTCAGCCTTGAACTCTGAATTACCCAAAAGTTTCAGCAGAATTGCCACAGCAATCTTACGCAATTTCTCTGCCTTTTAATCTGACTTTACCCCTCATGGTCCTATAAGTGTTACAGAACCCCACCAGTGCTGTTCTGGAACAGCTGTGGGGTTCAATTACCCACCACCAAGAAGCATAATTCGCAATGTGAGAGTTTGGTGAAAAAGGAAAGGGGCTGTCTATTTAAGATTATACAGATTTACAGTAATGGCCCAGATTTCTGCCATTAAGTACCACTCTCTTTAAAATAACCCTAAAACACAAAATCCTGCCTCAATTTGCAAAACCAGGCCAGTTTCAGAATATACTATCTTTCAGAAGAGCAGAAGTCTGCAGCTCAGCATTCCTGGTCATAGTTCAGCTCCAAGCATCCCTCACAAATTTGTGCTTAGTTTGGTGTGTCACAGCTCCTTCACCTCTGCCACCAGTCTTCTCCAGGCAAGCTTCCCAGAAGGCCTCCTCTTTCTTATTCTAAATCGCATAGCTTCCCCTTTACATACCAGACCGTCTGGTGGACCCATTCCTTACACTTTAGACCTTCTGGCAGACCCCTTTCTCTTTTATCCCTCCCTCATTTTTAAAAACTTGGCCCAGCACTTCCTATGTGACTTCATACCCAGCCCCTCCTATGCTGTGACCACTATTTTTGCCAGTTCTCTTATATCTTTTACCTTCTTTTGGCGGCCATCTTTAGTCAGGGCAAAAGTTCCCAGTGACATGGGGCATCAGGGGTTGGCATCCACCTCCCCTGGCTATGTCACAAGTCACTATATGTTCTTAAAGTCACATATACCTTTCGCTCTGGATAGCAGTCCTCTTCCCTTCAAGAAAAGGCAAGACTATTAACTTGTCATTGTTATGTAAAGTATCTTAAACACTGTATCATTCATTTCCCACTTCCCCCAATCAAGGGTTGTGGGGGACATATTCTGCTATTTTCAGGGGACCCCACTCTGCACCCCATTACATAAGGACTTTGAATATGCCAGTGAGAACTTCCCATTTTTCTCAATTGATTTGGCTAACCCACTTAATTAGAGTCATCTTCTGAAAACTCACTCATTTTTGCAAATATGTTTGAGACTATGACACAAAAGCAGTATATATAATGGATACTATTTCTCTACCAAACATAGTCCATTAAATATTTAATTTAGTATGGTTATTTTATTTTATTTTATTTTTAAGATTTTATTTCATTATTTCTAGAAAGAGGGGAAGGGAGAGAGGCAGAGGGGGAGAGAGACATCAATGTATGGTTGCCTTTCACCTGACTCCAGCCACAGATCTGATTGGAGACCTGGCTTGCAACCTGATTATGTGCCCTGGCTGGGGAATCGAACCTGCGACCTTTGGGTTCGCAGGCCAGCGCCCTACCCACTGTGCTACCAGCCAGGGCCTAGTATGGTCATTTTAAAATGTATTTTTAAAACAGAATCTTATCTCTTTTTTATCCTTCTTGGGGCTTAAAGGAATCTAAAGGGTTGGTGATAACTTCTTGTCACCACTGTCATATCCTGTTAAAAAGATATTTTCCATTCTAATCTACTAGTATAGATTTAAAACAGAATCTTATCTCTTTTTTATCCTTCTTGGGGGTTAAAGAAATCTAAAGGGTTGGTGATAACTTCTTGTCACCACTGTCATATCCTGTTAAAAAGATATTTTCCATTCTAATCTACTAGTATAGATAATAAATATTATTCTAGAAGCAAATCAGAAACTCACAGAAGCAACCATAGACAAACCAAGATGGTGCAGGAGTAAGTGGAGCTACACCAATCTCCTCTCAACACCAAATTGGAATTACCACTTAATTGGAGGAGAAATCATCCAGAATAACCAATAGAACACCAACTACAAAGAAGCTTTATTACCAAGAACAGAACAGAAGAGTCCAATTCATCACAACTTGACTGGTAGGAATTGTGGAAACATGAGAGAGCTGGCGGGGCTCCCATGAGCAGCAACTGAAGGGACAGAGAAACATCTCAGCAGCTGGGGGTTCCACCTGAGAAGGGTGGAATCTAAACCCCCAACTGGTGTAAAAAAAGTGCACCTCAACACCACAGAAGGTCACACCACTAAGACAATAAGTCAAAGCAGACCAATCCAAGAACCAGAAACAAACAAGAGTCACCTAAAATGGAAAAACAAAGAAATCAACCCTCAGCAAAAGAAAAGAAGGAATCCCCAGGGAGAGTGCAAAATGAAATAGAGGCAAGCACACAATCAGACATGGAATTCAAAATAATGATGAGAGAAACTCGATGACATTAGTAAGTTCAAAGAAAACTACAAACAACTTCAGGGAAGCTACGAAAAACTAAAAACTATACCAACATTAAAAAGGACATAGAAACCATCAATAAGAGCCAGGAGGAAATAAAGAATACCATTTCTGAATTGAAGAACACAGTAGAAGGAATCAAAAGCAGGCTAGAGAAAGCAGAGGATTGGATCAGCGAGCTGGAGGTTAATGTAGAAAAAACTTTTTCAGGCTGTGCAACAAAATGAAAGAAGACTGAAAAAGAATAAAGAGGTTTAAGAGAGGTGCAGGATAACATGAAACATAATATCATCCATATCATAGGGAAACCAGAAGGAGAAGAAGAGGAGTAAGGGAAAGAAAACCTGTTTGTAAAAGAAATGACAGAACACTCTCTAACTTGAGAAGAGAAAAAGTCATGCAAGCTCAGGAAGCACAGAGGATCTCAATGAAGAGGAACCCAAACAGGCCCACTTTAAGTCATATCATAATTAAAATGGCAAATTTCAAAGACAAGGAGAGAATCCTAAAGGCAGAAAGAGAGAAACAGCTAATAACATACAAGGGGGTTACCATAAGGTTATCAGCTGATTTCTCAAAAGAAACACAACAAGCCAGGAGGGAATGGCAAAAAAATATTTCAAGTAATTAAAAACAAAGGCCTGCAACTAAGAATACTCTATCCAGCAAGGCTGTCATTTAAAATGGAAGGTGAGAGAATACATCTCCACCAAACCAGCATTGCAAGAGATGCTAAAGGGTCTGCTTGAAGAAGATGAAGAAACAGAGAACGAGACAGAAACACAGGTACAAAGGTAAATTGATTAAATGCACCAATCAAAAGACATAGGGCAGCTGAACAGATAAGAAGCAACTTTAACTTATGAATGCTTTAAAGGGATCTTGTTACTATATCCAAAGAACCCTGAAACACCAATTCAGAGGAACCTATATGTACCCCTATGTTCATAGCAGTGCTATTTACAATAGCCAAGTGCTGAAAAGAGCCTAAGTGCCCATCAGTGGATGATTGGATCAAAAAAACTTTGGCATATTTACACAATGGAATACTACATAGCAGAAAGAAAGAAGGAAATCCTACTCTTTCAAACAACATGGATGAAACTGGAAAGTATTATGCTTAGTGAAATAAGCCCATCAGTGAAAGACAAATACCATATGATCTCACCCATTACTGGACAATATTGAACAAAACAAACAAACAAGCAAAACAGAATGAGATACATGAATACAATGAATAGACTTTCAGTGGGCAGGGGGGAGGAGGAGGAGGCAAAGAAGGGGAGCAGCTTAGTCAAGGAACTACTATGGAAGAACCATGGACATGGACAAGTGAGATTGAGTTTATGGAGGAGTGGATGGGTGGGGAAAGGGACAGATGAAGAATCTCTACCTCAACAGACTCTTAAATAGTTCAGGGGTTAGTTTAGGACCACATAGGGAGTCAAAAACAAGTTCAAAATATAGCTACAATACTATTCTACAAATTATTTAAATCCTAGAGATTTTTATATTATTTTTTAATTTAATTTCATTGTATTATATCCATCCCCTTTTTTCTCCCCTCTGTCCTCTTCCCCACCCACCCATTCCCCCACGAAGTCCATGTCCATGGTTCCTCCATACTAGGTTCTTGTCTCAACTGCTCCCCTTCCCTGCCTCTTCTTCCCCAATCCCACCAACCCCTTTTGTATTTTGTATTTTGCTTCTTTGAGGTAAAAGACTCTGTATACATCAGTTAGGTCCATTTCCTCTAGAGTGTTGTTCAATACCACAACATCCTTGGGGATTTTTTGTTTGGAAGATCTGTCCATTGTTGATAGTGGGGTATTAAAATACCCTACTATTAGTGTGTTGCTGTCTATATCCTTCTTGAAGTCCTCCGAAATTTTCCTTATATATTTTGGAGCTCCTACGTTGGGTGTGTATGTGTTTATCAGAGTTATTTCTTCTTGATGGATTGTTCTCTTAAGCATTAAGAAATGTCCTTCTTTATCTCTTTTTATAGTCTTCATTGTAAAATCTATTTTGTCTGAATTAAGTATTGCTTCTCCAGCCTTTTGTTTATGTCCATTTGCTTGATATATATTTTTCCATCTTTTCACTCGCAATCTGTATCAATCTTTTGTTCTGAGGTGGGTGTCTTGAAAACAGCATACATGTGGGTCATGTTTCCTTATCCATTCGTCTACCCTATGTCTTTAGATTGGACCATTTAATCTGTTTACATTTAAGATTATTATTGATTGATACTTATTTATTGCCACTTTCTCACTTTGTACCTGTATTCCTCTTTGGCTCTCTCTGTTTCTTCATTTTTTTTAAAAAAAAAAGCAGACCCTTTAATATTTCTTGCAATGCTGGTTTGGTAGAGATGTGTTTTTTAGTCTTACTTTGTCTGGGAAACTCCTTATTTCTCCTTCCATCTTAAATGAGAGCCTTGCTGGGTATTCTTGGTTGCAAAGCCTTTGTTTACCATTACTTGAAATACTCTTTGCCATTCCCTTCTGGCTTGAATTGTTTCTGTTGAATAATCATTTAATAGCCTTATTAGAGTCCCCTAATATGTTAATTTGTCATTTCTCTCTTGATGCTTTTAGGATTCTCTCTTTGTCTTTGAAATTTGCCATTTTAATTATAATGTGCCTTGGAGTTGATCTGTTTGGGCTGATCTTCATTGGGACCCTCTGTGCCCCCTGAACTTGAGTAATGTTTTCACTCATCATGTTAGGGGAATTTTCTATCATGACTTTTTTGAACAGGTTTTCCATTCCTTGTTTCACTTCTCCTTCTGGTATCCCTATGATACGGATGTTGTTACATTTCATGTTGTCCTGCAGCTCTCTTAAAACCTTTTCATTCTTGTTCAGTCTTTTTTCAGTCTTTTGTACTGTCTTGGAGTATTTGTCTACGTTGTCCTCCAACTCGCTGATCCCGTCCTCTGCTTCCTCTAGCCTACTGTTGATTCCTTCTACTGTATTCTTTAATTCAGAAATTGTATTCTTCATTTTCTCCTGGCTTTTACTGATAGTTTCTAAGTCCTTTTTGATGCTGGTGTAGCTCTCAGTAAGTTCCTTATAACTTCCCTGGAGTTGTTTATAGTTTTCTTTGAGCTGGCTGAGCTCATTGAGCTTCTCTATCATCATTCTTTTGAATTCCTTATCTGATAGGTATGGAAATGAAACTCTGTTTCATTTGGTGATCTTTCTGGGGATTCTTCCTTGTCTTTTGGTGATGGACTGATTCCTTTTTTCCCCATTTTGGGTGTCTGTTGGTGCTTTTTTTTTTCCCCCTTGGATTAATCTGCTTTGCTTCCTTACCTTTGTTGAGCACCCTTCTGTGTTAGGAGATTTGTGGAGTTCAGTGTTGCAGTCTCCTAGATTTTCTCCACTTGTTGCTCTTGCAGTGGCCTTTACATCATTAACTTGGGCTATCTGGCTGTATTCTGGATTGGTTGTGTATGTTGCACCTTTCCTTCCAGTTGGCTGATTGAGATACACTCCTATCCTTTCTCATACACTGTTTTCGAGCTGCTCCTAAAACAGAACCACCAGTCCAGGCAAAATAACCATACCTTCAGAGATATCTTTCTCTTTTACTTCCCCTTTCAACTGCCTATGAACATAACTATATACCCATACCCTCCAAGGTAACCCCTGTTCTTAATCACACCCTCAGCTGCAACTGAGCCAATCTTAATAGGGATGTAGATATATTAAAACTGTTGTACAAGGGGAAAAATGATTAAGTTAACTAAAGTGTAGATATTTTTGAAGGGTGCTGAGGAGTAGCAAAAATAGCAGGGATATGAGAGAGAAAACCAACTTTTCTATTCTATAGAAATGAAGAAAGGGAGAATCAGAAAGCCTCAAGTACAAGTGAACAGTGTAAGCCTATATATATATAGTTGCCGCATCTACCTCCCTGATCACCCTTAATGATCCCTGATTGGTCCAGGTGGAGCCAGGACCTGTGGGCTTCTAGCAGAAAAAAAAAGAAAAAAGAAAAAGAAGAAAAAGGTTTAGGTGTCTGGGGAGGGGAGGAACACTTAGATTGAGGACTAGGAACGCAATTTAGCCAGAGAGTGAGTAGACTTTAAATCAAGAGTAGGAGGAGGGTCTAGGATATTTAGGTAGATTGAGATAGGGGAGAGTAAAAATATGTGAGTTGGGATACACTATGGTATAAACAGTATTTACTTAAAATGCACTAATTGTGCGGCTTGGAAGTAACTTTGGAAAAGATATGTTAGGGATTAATAGTTCATGTAGCTCTCGGTATAACTCAGGTGCTTGAGATTAGCATTCCTGAGTCTGCCTCTTTTTCTTGGTCAGGTCTCTGCAGTCTACAGTCTAGACATGTGGTCATGGTGTGGCAGGGCCTATGGTTGTCACAATCAGGGCTGATTCTGAGTGTTAGCCCCCAGGTAGGCTGGGCCTCCAGTAGCCAAGCTGGGTTTCAGTGCTGCTGATGTTATGAAGATCAGCAGGGTACTTCTGTGATGTCTATGGCTGCTCCTCCTTCTCCAGCTCCTGGAGGAGGTTCCTGCCTGTGATGGGCACCTGGCTCTAATGCAGGGTGGCCAGCAATCTCGCTGGCTCCTGTGATGACTGGCCCTGCCCCTGCAGCTCCTGGAGGGGGCAGCCCCTGTCTGCCAACAGTGCCTGGCTCCCCCAGGTGAAGGCTAGCCCTCCAAGCAGTCCAGCTCTTTGAGGAGTTTTTCACCGCTGCCTCTGTGATGTGTGCCTGGCTCCCCAGAGCGTCTGCAGCACAGCCTTTGTCCCTGCAATGGGCGCACCAGTTGTACCAGTTGCAAGTTCCTGGCTCACAGTTTGGAGTTTCCGTGGAAGCCTGGGGGCCTGTGTGGGTGCACGGGGCTGGACCTACCCCTCGCAGGGGCTTCAAGCCGCTCTTTCCCCAGTGGTGCAGCAGCACCATTTTTGGCCCTCTCGCCACTCCAGCTGGTGCACTTCCTGGCTCCCCTGCTCCTGCTCCCCGCAGGTCTCTTCTCCTCCGCCTCTGGCCCAGTGAGAAGCTTCCTCTCTCTGTTGCCAGAGCGAGGCTCTCACACAGTTCCTCCCCTGCAAAAGTTCAATTCCTCATTCCCTCCAGCATTTGCCCTCACTGCCCACACCTCACTGCTCAGATTTCTAGTCACCAGGGAGCCTGGAGCTGACTTCAGTTAAAGACGCCCCTCTGGGTAGAGCTGCCACTGCCCAGAGCCGACATCAGCCCGCCGGCCAATTTGGAACTGTCTCACCTGCTCTTTTGTAGGTCTCTGCAGCCTCTGGGCTGTGCTCCCCTGAGTCCAGATGCTGACCACTCCAATTATTAGGGACCTGCAGACATCTCATGCTCCCTATCCTATCCTCCAGCTGCTCTGGTACTCGAGAACACCATCAGCATTGCTCTCTACTCTGTCGCCATATTTTTCTTCAGAGATTTATTTATTTATTTATTTATTTTTACCTCAGCTTAGTAGATATAACAATTTCTACTCTGGGGACCAACTGAGCACTGCAAGTGCCATTATTTCTGAAGGCTTCAACTTGTAAAACACATGTAGAGGAAAAACAGAAGGTATTGAAAGAAGTAAGGCCTGTGCACAGCCAAAAAAAAAAAAAAAAAAAAAAATCAATCTACTATTTAAGATGGAAAACTCCAAAAAGAATAAGCTTCCAATAGCTTAAAATAAAATTGAGTTGTGTAATTGGAGGTGGGAGGATCAAACTCAAAAAACAAATTCATTTTTTACTATGGGTTTGGCACTATCTCTAGGACAACTTTCATAAAAGTGAGTTTTGTAATACACTATTTCTGTGATATATTCCACAAAAGTAGCATTCCAGACTAAAATAAGTATTAAAGAAGAAAAAACTGCTTAATTTGCTACTATATACCTAAAACACTACCATTTAATATGTAATAATAATTATATAAGATATTGGCATATTTTGAATTTTTGTATTAACTCTTCAAAATCCAGTATGTACCTTTAAATATGTATAAAATATGAAAGGAGGAAGAAGAAGAAGAAGAAGAAGAAGAAGAAGAAGAAGAAGAAGAAGAAGAAGAAGAAGAAGAAGAAGGAGGAGAAGGAGGAGGAGAAGAGGGAAGAAGAAGAAGAAGAAATTCAAGCAGGATTGGAAAATGTTTTGGAAACATGGGGCACTACATGTTTCCAATCCTGCTTGAACATGAGGCTGAGCTACAATATTTTGGCCAGTTACTATTGCAACAAACCTTCAAAGACAATTGTGCTTACTATTGCTGCACCCTACATGAATGCTAATGTATGCTTCTTCTTTGTGTCCTTAGACAAGATTTCAAGTCCTTATAGAGTATGTTGAGTCAGATCCTGTGCATATGCCATTGCAACTAGGCAACAAGGAGACAGGGAAGCTGGCTCCAGTGGTAAGGGCCACAGTATATGACCCACAGACCTCAACCCCCAGCCCCTAACCCTGGGGAAGTTGCCTGCTGATTGTTTACAGATAAGTTCCTCCTGAGAAATCACCCTCCATTGGGAAGATCTGCCTCACCCAAGGTACACCCTCTACTAGGGGCAGCCTGCATTCAAGGGCTGGAGGATATGGAGACACAGAGTCTGGTCTCTGTGCCTCAAGTTAAGACATCTCTGAAGGGCCTCCCTAGACCTCGAGCCCAGTGGTATTAACTGGTGACTCTAATGCAAATTATTTTACATTACAGTTCAATGTCATCCTCTCCTAGTCCTTCTTTCCTCACTCCCTTGCAGGTATTGTACCTTAAGTACTCCCCAGTGAACCACCTACAGGCAAATATCTATCTCAACATCTGTCTTCAAATTCTGACAGCTCTTCTCAGCTTCCCAAAAAGAACTACCATGATAGGAGAATCTGTCCTAAAGAAGAGAGGGCTTGGATACTGGAAACCAAATAAAATGTCATATATTCACTACATATCCAAATACTTTTCTATGGTAGTTAGATTAGATACTGCTGTTAGTAGTTTGCAATTTATAGTTTTGCTTTTATTTACTTAAGGATTATTTTACTCATTATTTTCAGAAAGAAGGGCAGGTAGGGAGAAAGAATGGGAGAGAAACATCAATGTATGGCTGCCTTTCACCTGCCTCCAGTTAAGGACCTGGCTGGAGACCTAGCTTGCAACCTGGTTATGTGCCCTGACTGGGGAATCAGACTAGCAATCTTTTGGATTTATAGGCTGGTGCCAATCCACTGAGCCACACCAGCCAGGGTATATAGTTTTATTTTTTAAATCCTAGAAAATTCCTATCAAGCCAGGTGAGTTTTCTTACCCCACTCATTCAATCTCTTCCCCATTCTCCCTCCTATATCTTACTTTTGTCAATATCTTTATATATATATATTTCTATATCTCTCTATGTATCTATCTCTACCCACGGAGGTGATAGGGATAGATACAGTGATGAAGAGAAGGAGAAGGAGGTATAGATACAAGTACAGGCACAAATGAGAAATACCAGAAGAAATTTTGCTTCTGTCTGCCATCACATTCTTCTTCCTTTCTGAAGTTTCTTCTAACTTTCTCTCCCTGCAGGTATAAATCCTATCGTTCTTATTTATAAAACCAATCCCTCACATTCAAAAGGCACTTGAATAGTTCAAAGTGTTATAATACACTTTAACTGATTTGCTATCACACAATTACCATGAAGAAAGCAGACCAGGTATTCTTATTTCCATTTTTCTCGTGGGTGCGATCTGTCTTGGAGATGTGAGATACTCATCCAGGTTCATTCATTTTTCCACTGTGTCCTTTGAGAATCTCCCAACCCACTTGGACCCTTTTCTAAGCTACTGTAGTGATTATAGTGTGCACACTAAACTAGATTCAGAGTGTGAAGTATTGTTCTCCTGGTATTTCTTGCATGGCTGTATTTTATTTCTGTCCAACACTCCCATTTTCCAGCCCACTCCCACTCTGTCCAGGCTTCCTAGGAATCAAGGCCCCATCTTTACTCCTACCACAGAATCCAGAATGGTAAAAAGTCCAGAGACCCTGCCCTGGCTTTAGCTCTTCCTTGCTGGTTGGACTGGAATAAGTTGTTTAATTTTTCTGAGCCTTCAATTCTTCATCTATAAAATGATAAATGACTACTTTGCAAAATCATTGTGACAATTAAATGAAGTAAGGCATTTGGAAAAACATATCTGATTGTCTAAGCACAACCAATGGAATGACCCACTTGATTCAGATATCTTTCCTCACCTAACCTGATGGAGCCATGGAGGAGGATAGTTATGTAATATGATCATGACTGCTGGGTGTCACTTCTGTGTGTGTAGAGAGGGACAATTTCTCAAAGAAAGAGCAACCCAAAAGCAGCTACTAGAATGACCCTGAATATTCAAATGACTGCCTTGTATTCAATCATCTGACTTCTCCCAAGCTCCTCAACAATGGGCTTCTCCATTTACACAGCAGGACAATTCATCCATAAAGAAGTGCAAACTTTAAGGCCCTGGCTGGTAGCACAGTGGATAGGTGCCAGCTTGTGAACCCGAAGGTTACTGGTTCAATTCCCAGTCAGGTCACATAACCAGGTTGTAAGCCATGTCTCCAGCCAGGTCTGTAGCTGGAGGCAGGTGAAAGGCAACCATATATTGATGCTTCTCTCTCCCTTCCACTCTCACTTTCTCTCTCTCTGGGAATAATAAATAAAATCTTAAAAAATAAAGAGATGTGAACTTAATAACAAGGCTATAGAGTCACTGTTCAATTCCCCTTTCTAAAAGACTCTGGCATCTCAGGGAGATATTTGAACACCCATGTTTATTATTACATTTTCCACAATAGCCAATGGTAGAATCAAGCTAAGTGTCTATCAACAGATAACTAGATCAAAAATGTTGTATAAATATACAATGGAATATTATTCCACTTGAAAAAAGGATGAAATTCTGACATGTTAAATAAAACATGAATGAACTTTAAGGACGGTATGCTAAAGTGAAGTAAGTTAGTCACAAAAGAGACAAACCACTGCATGATTTCACTCATGTGAGGTACCTAACACAGTCAAACATTTGGAAACAGAAAGTAAAATGGTGGGTATCTGAAGGAAAAGGGGGAGTTGTTCAATAGATATCAAGTTTCAATTTTGCAAGATGAGAAACTTTTAGAGCTCCTACAACAATATGAACATAATAAAGATTACTGTATACTTAAAAATGGTTAAGATGGTAAATTTTATCTTATATGCTTGTTAGAGAGAGAGACAAAGAGAAAAGACAGTTGACAGTTTCCACCTATGGGTCATCTGACTGCTTAAGTTTTCAACAGAGATCCCTGGTCCCAGGCACATCCCAGCCAATGACAAACAGTAGCATGATGCAGGTAATTTTTTTTACCAGTGCTCCTTTTGGGCTGGCCAAGACTCTCTCAGCACTGTCCTGCACTCTGGTTCTCTTCCTCCTGCCCCTCTTTCGCAAGTGTCAGCCTGATTGCATGATTGGAAGGCTTTTTCCTGCCATTTCTTCCTCCCTTCCTCTTTTCTTTCATAGGCAATACCCCTAATAAATCTCATATCTTTCTATCTGTTTTGTCATCTGCTTCCCAAAGAAACTACCGGTCATCAGTCACTAAAGCCACACCCACTAACATAGCCCCTCTGAAAGCTGACTCCCCCAGAGAGCTTCATCTTTCCTCTATTCCCATTGTGTCTTAGCATACTTAGCATACTTAGCACATCCACTCACTCTTAGCACTTGTTTACAAGTCCATGGTGCCACTGTGAATATGCTCCCTGAAAGCTAAGAACTTACTCTTATTTATTTCTGTATTCTGAGCACCTGTCAGGATTCCTGGCAGATAGGATATACTCAGGAGATATTTAAGGAAGGAAAGAAGGAAGGGCAGAAAGAAGAGAGTGAAGGAGGGAGAGTTAAAGGACAGGGACCATTCAAAACTGCTCACGCACAGGCATGTATATGTACAGTAGTCTGCAGCTTCCTGTGATCCACTCAACAGTTAGCAAGTATATATTGAGTGCCTACTGTGAGACATATGGAGAATGTCTCCACATGACTTATGCAAGTGGTCACCATCCTAAGCACCAAAACACAGGGGCATTTGATTTTACTGTAATCAGTTGGTGTCCATCTTTCCCCCAGTATTCAGCTAACAAAGCATCCTGTGCAGATTGTGGATTTTAATAGATGTGAGGAAAGGAAAAGGCCACTGCTTGGGAAAACCAGACATTGATGTCACTGATGGTTCTTCCAAGAAGGTACAGGAAACATTTCACTTAATAAGCCATTAGTCATTTTCAGGTATAGCCTAAGCTTTCTCCTCACTAATTATGTTGACCTTTCTTGAGGCAAAGATTTACACTGTGAATATAGATTTACACTGTGAATATATCATCTATTTCAAGAATCATTGGTTTAGAAATGTAGTGATGCTGTGGTGCCTGGGGAGGTTTGCAGACATGGTGACATGAGCATTCCTTCCATTTGGAAGATTTTTACCACATTTGAGACCTTGAAAACAATTGTCCCAATAATTATAAAATCTTGTGACTTTCTACAAGAACAAGTACTACTAAATATAGCTGAATTTTAGCTCAATCTTTAAAATTCGTTTTGCTGACTCATCCTTGTTTTGGGTGGATTTCTGAGTTTCAGAGTGGGGGTGACCAGTAAGTGATGGAGATTGCTTCAGTTCAGTGTCCCTTAGCAACTATAATTTCACTTTTCCTGTTGCCATAACAACTATAGCGCAAACATCAAGGTCATCAAATCCACTGAGCTTCTCTCAGGAAGCTGTCTCACACTTTTCAGGTTTCTCTTCTCTGTTTGCTCTCACAGGAAATGTATAACGGAAAATGGCCTTTGCTTCTCCCTTCCTGCATTCCCTGTCCCTTTAGAAAGCAATCTACTTAAATAAACACAATAATCCATGATAAAAGAGATTCAGAGACCTCACCTCTAGATTCAAATAGCCACAGTCGTCAAGCATTACAATTGTGCTATATCTTCAAGTGGTTCTGTTTTAAAAGACTGGAGAGACAACGTGGCAGGAGGAAGGATTTTGATATTCTGAAAGTCTTCAGTTGCAGTGATATTTGTCACAATCTTAGGACTCACTTAGGTCCTCTAGCTTGTAGTTTCTGGAAAAGAGGGAGAGACTGCACTTTACAGTCCAAGGTCCTTTATACAGTTCTTACATTTTGTGAATCCACATTTCAGTGCATTACATTTTTCAAAGGCTTGCTTGTAAGTGCTAAACTGAAGTTAATCCCATCAGACTTGTCCAGCTCCCATGAAAAAATCAGCTTCATGGAATGAAGGTGAAGGGCCCCTCTCAATATAAGCTTTCATGCTCATTCTCATGGTCATGAGGTAGAAGGCACTCTACAACACTGACTCACTGTGAGTAGTCATGCAGCAGGAAGCTTTCCTTTCTCTGTGTTCTCTTAAGAATTATAAATAGTCAACATTAAAAGTGACTTTTTGTCTCAGCTGTCACTCAAATATCAAATAAACTAGCTAGATATTAGCACTTGGAGATAGTGTAGTTTTGTAGCTCCCAGCAAAATTGATTCTACTTTGGGGGAAAGAAGGGTCAATCTATTTAGACCCCTACAAGAATAAAGGAACCGGAGCACATTCCAGGTGAACCCTATTTGCTAAGCTTTCCAACCATTCTTGTTGACTACATCATCTTCTAAAAGTCTGTGCTGCTGATCACTCAATGTAGGTTTTAATGTGTATCAGATAGTTGATTTTAGGACATGTGCATGTGCTCATTTAATGAAATGAAGACCTTGCTTTTTCCCACTTACTTTTTAAAATATATTTTATTTATTTTGCTATTACAGTTGTCCTAATTTCCCCTCCTTTGCCCCCCTTCACCCAGTACCCCATTTCCTTCAGCAATGCCCCCCTTAGTTCATGTCTATGAGTCATGCATATAAGTTCTTTGGCTCTTTTATTTCCTTTGTTTTTCTTAACATCCCTGTCTATTCTGTAACCACCAATGTGTACTTTTTCTTTTTACCTCCAGAAATTATATCCAGACAATTCACCATTTAATTACTGCCTTCTGTCGGCTTCTCAAATCATATTAATACAAAGTTTTCTTTTCATTATTCCAAAATGCCTATGTTAATTCATTTGTTTAAAGAATTACTCTTTTAAGTAATATGAATTACAATATTACCAAACACATGCAAAAATACATTTACACCCATACATATTTTTATACATATTTAAAGTACATACTGGATTTTGAAGGGTTAATACAAAAAATTTAAAATATGCCAATAGCTTACATAATTGTTACATGTTAAATGATAGTATTTTAGATATGTTGTAGCAAGATTAAGCAGTTTTTTCTTCTTTAATACTTATTTTACTCTGGAATGTTATTTTTGTGAAATATATCACAGAAATGGTGTATTGCAGAACTTAGTGTTGTGAAAGTTGTCCTAGAGACAGTGCCAAACCCATAGTAATAAATGAATTTGGTTATTGTCAGATCCTCCCCATTCCCATAATACAACTCAACTTACTTTTTATTGATTGAAAAAATTTCATCAATTCAAAATAGTTCTTATGGTATTCTGCCTTCTTCTATTTGCCAAAGTGTTTATAACATTATAAGGTTTTTCTTTTAAATTTTTCCAAAATGCAGTGCTAGCAGGAGTTGATGTTCAAAGTTACTGTCTGGCCCCTTGCTAGCTCTTCCAATCCATACTGACATCAGAGTCGCTGCTTGCTAATGACGGCCTTATCCCCTGCCAGCGTGCACACCTCCAGAAGCTGCTGGGGGGAAATGGGGCACCAAGAAGGCCACTGACATAGTTAAATGTTTTTCCTTTGGGGTAAGGAAGAACACTGTAATAAAGAAAGGCTGCTTCCTGGTTTCCCTGCAAAGGAGGCGGGACACGTGGAAACTAGTCAGTAATTTCTCCTGCAGGCAGAGACCTAAGTACTATGATCTCTAGAACTGGAAGAAGATGACAGATACATAGCAAATAATAAATTCCTTGTAAAAATGCTAATTAGAAACCTGTGCCTGGCACACAGTGGGCACTTAATAAATATCTCCAGAATGAATGCATGAATCCAATGTCAGTAATTAGCATGTGATGAGTATAGGTAGAATAAAGTTGGAACACTGGATAATTAAATCAAATTCATTCACTCACAGATGCATGAGCCACATAATTGTACATCATAATTATAATTCATATGGCATTTTTTCTTTTTAGCTCTCTGCCACAACCTCTCACTGGCACTGACAACATCCCTAAAAGCAGAAAATTCTCCTACTCCCATTTTATAGGTGAAGAAACTGAGATGGACATTAAATAACTACCTAGAAATCATATAGCTAAATAGCTTCCTCTCTGAGGTTTCCTGACTCCAGCCCAGTGGCTTTACCATAAGGTGGAAGTTTTTCTACCAAGTGGATGAATTTGAAATTAGGATTCTTTACCTATAAAATCCAATTAAAGCAAAAAAAAAAAATTTAACAATGGCATCAGTTGGGATTCCTGGCTGCAAGCAAAATAAACCAAAGTGACCACCTTTAGCTGGAAGGATTAATTGAAAGGAAGTTAATGGCTCCTACAATGGGTGGCTGGAAATGGGGGTTGGAAATGGTAAGGGCTCTGGAGCTGATTTACTGGAAGTAGAAAGGACAGCCACTCTCGCTTCAGAACCAGTCTGATCAGAACATTGCACCTCTTTTATTGAGGGCAATGAAAATTCCCCCAAATATTTTCTTTATGCTTATTTTACTACTTCAAGATTAAAGTCCCACAAGAGAGTATCTGGTTGGCTGAGCTTCTGGCTTTTTTGGAGAACAGGTAAAGGAGGAATCTAATTTCCTTGCCCCATGCATCAGTTTCTGTAGCAGAAGATGAAGGATTCAGTAATCAAAATAAAGGCCAGGTATGTGCTATTCCATGTTATAGACAAATATACAGAGAATTTTATGAGCAAGTTAAAGCCCCAAATATAAAGAAATGGGCCACCTCCCATCACTTGGACCCTTCTTGGGATCCCTGGGAAACAGTGAAATCAGAAGCTAGTTAAACACATTAACAGAGAACATTTCTGATGAGATTGGTTAGCCCTGCTCTACACTGCAATGTATTTCCTCACTGGCCTCCCAGTTCCGTGTATTTCTCCGTAATAAGTCACAGCTCACACCTACAGTGGATTACTTATTAGGAGAGGAGAGAAGAGAAGAGTAAGTTGCATTTTATGTGTTGTTTGTCACAACGGGTCTCACCTGGTGATCTACTGAGCCCCTCAGGTCAATTAGCTCTTCTTTCCAAAGCTATTTCTACTTCTTAGGCTCATGGATAATTAGTCTTAGAGATATTTTGACACCACAGTGACCAGCTGCTAGTTTTATCTATCCAGCCTGTTTTCTTCTTTCTTCCTGACATTGCCTCTAGGTTCTAGCAAGAGGAACAACATCCCTTCTGTCTCTGACCTCAAAGCTCTGGTGCGGTTGACCATACCCTCCCTTGACCTAGGACAAGTATGACCAAAGTCTAGACAATTCCAATAATCCCTCCTCTTGGAAATAATGATTGGTTCAGGAAATGCTCATGCTATTCAAGTTGGACCAATGATATTTAAGTCTGGGACTTCTGATGAAAGAATCAACATAAAGAAGCTTTTTTCAGTCTGAGATGACTAAATTGTAAGGTTATAATCCTGTAGCCTACCAGTGGCAGTCTATTCACCATGAGGTAACAGTTTAGCCTCAGTAGGAAGAGAGAAGCAGAGCTGAGAGATGGAGACAAGAAATTGATCCTTACTAGGCACCCAGATGCAGTCATTCCTGAATCTATTCCTGAATTTATGCCTGCATTCTTAGTTACATGACTCCATAAATCCCTTTTCATGATTAAGTTCTTTTGAATTGTATTTTTCTCCATGTTTATTCTCCACAATATAAGAATGATAAAGCCATCCATTCACTCAGCAAATACTTATTGAGTGCCAGGCATTCTAATAGGTCCTGGGGATACATGTGTAAAATAGACATGGACTTGATAGTCTGGGAATGAAGAGGGACATTAGTCAAGGAAACACAGAGATAAGTATGTTTTGAGAAATTGTGATGAATGCTAAGAAGGATGATAGAGAGCACTACAACACTGGACACAAAGAGATTATGAAATGTCTACAGATGAAAAACCCTGTTGATGTTAGAGAACAAAAAAGGGTTGTCTTCAGGAAAGACCAAGCAAAGTGAAGCAGGTCACCTGAGCTAGATAAGGCAGTTTTACCTTAAGTTTATTAGAGTAACTTAAAAAAAATTGTGGTAAGAGCACTTATCATGAGATCTGCCCTCTAAATATATATATTAAGTACACAATTTAGTGTTGTTAACCATAGGCACAATGTATGGCAAATTTCTAAAACTTACTCATTTACATAACTAAAATTTTATACCCTTTACCCACTTTTAAAACATTTAAATATTTTTAAATTTAATCTTTATTGTATTTATTACCATTACCATTTAGTTTCCTTACATTCCCCTTCCCCCAGCAATCACATTATTGTCCATGTCCTTTTTTTTTTTTGGCTCAATCCCTCCATCCCCTAATCTCCCCCCATCCTCTTCCAGCTGTCATTCTGCTCTCCATTTTCCTTGTTAGTTCAATTTGTTCATTAGGTTCCACATATGAGTGAAATCATATGGTATATTTCTTTCTCTGACTGGCTTATTTCACTTAGCATAAGGTTCTCTGGGGTCCACCCATACTGTCGCAAAAGGTAAAAATTTTCTTATTTATGGTCAAGTAGTATTTTGGCATGTAAATGTCCCATAGCTGTTTTATCCACTCATCTATTGATGGACACTTGGACTGCTTCCACATCTTGGTGATTGTAAATAATGTTGCAATGAACATAGGGGTGCTTACATTCTTTCAAATAAATGCTTCAGGTTCCTTTGGATACATTCCCAGAAGTGGGATAATTGTGTCAAAAGGCAGATTCACTTTTAATTTTTTGAGGTACCTCAATACTGCTTTCCATAATAGCAGCACCAGTCCATTCTCACCAACAGTGCAAAAGGGGACCCCTTTCTCCAGATCCTTACAAGTGCTTATTGTTTGTAGATTTATTGATGATAGCCATTCTGACAGGTGTGAGATGATATCTTCCTGTGATTTTAATTTGCATTTCTCTGATGATTGTGACATTGAGCATCATTTCATACATCTTTTGGGCATCTGTATGTCCTCTTTGGAGAAGTATCTATTCAGGTCCTTTGCCTATTCTTTAATTGGGTTGCTTTTTTGTGTTGAGTTTTGTAACTTCTTTATAAATTTTGGATATTAACCTCTTATCAGATAGATTGGTGAACATGTTCTCCCATTCTTATTTTGTCAATGTTTTCCTTTGCTGCGCAAAATGTTTTTTAGTTTGATGTAGTCCCATTTATTTATTTTTGTTTCCCTTGCCTGGGGAAATATATCTGATAAAATATTGCTACAAGCAATGCCTGAGATTTTGCTACCTGTGTTTTCTTCCGTAATTTTTATGG
Source organism: Noctilio leporinus (assembly GCA_004026585.1). Classification (NCBI taxonomy): domain Eukaryota; kingdom Metazoa; phylum Chordata; class Mammalia; order Chiroptera; family Noctilionidae; genus Noctilio; species Noctilio leporinus. The sequence goes on along the minus strand of PVIW01001677.1, from coordinate 157,667 downwards.
TTTGGGGTCAAATATTTAAGTTTTTAATCCATTTTTAATTCATTCTTGTGTGTGGTTGTAAGAAGGTGGTCTAGTTTAATTTTCCTGCATGTACCTGTCCAGTTTTTCCAACATCATTTATTGAATAAGCTATCTTTAGCCCAAGTATGTGCTTGCTTCCTCTGTCAAATATTAATTAACTATAATGTTGTAGATGTATTTCTGGGCTGTCTATTCTGTCCCATTTATCTATGTGTCTGTTTTTATGACAGTACCATGCTGTTTTGATTACTGTGACCTTAAATTATAATTTGATATTAGGTAGTTTGATTCCTCCAACTTTATTCTTTGTCAGGATTGCTGTTGCTATGCAAGACCTTTTGTGGTTCCATATACATTTAAAAAAATATTTGTTCTAGTTCTGTGCAATGTATCATTGGAATCTTAATAAAATTTGCATTGAATCTATAGATGGCTTTAGGTAGTATGAACATTTTAATTATGGTAATTCTCCCTATCCATGAACATGGTATGTGATTCCACTTACCATATCTTCTTCAATTTCTATCTACAGTGTCTAAAAATTTTCTAAGTACGGGTCATTTAACTCCTTGGTTAGGTTAATTCCTAGGTGTTTCATTCTTTTTGTAGCAATTGTGAATGGGATTGTTTTCTTAACTTCCCTTTCTGTTAGTTTGTAATTGGAATATAAAAATGCAACTGGTTTCTGGATATTAATTATATATCCTGCCACTTTGCTGAATTCATTTATCAGTTTTAGTAGTTTCTTGTTGGAATCTTTGGGATTCTCTATGTGAGTATCATATCATCCACATATAGTGACAGTATTACTTTTTCCTTTCCAATTTAGGTGCCTTTTATTTCTTATTCTTATCTGATTGCTGTGGCTAGGACTTTCAGTACTATGTTGAATAAAAGAAATGAAAGTGGACATCCCTATTTTGTTCCCAGTCTTATGGGGAATGTTTGTAGTTTTTTCATGTTGAGTGTAATACTGGCAGTGTATTTGTCATATGAGGTCTGTTCTGAAAGTATCAGATGTGCAAACTGTTTTAATTTTATTGACATTGGCTGGATACTTTTTGGACAGACCTCATGATGGCATTTATTATGTTTAAATGTGTTCCCTCTAATTGCACTTTCCTGAGAGTTTTTATCATAAATAGATGCTGGACTTTATCAAAAGCCTTTTCTGCATTATGTAGATGCAGAATGATATGATCACATAGTTTTTATCCTTCATTTTGCTGATGTTATGAATCATAGTTATTGATTTGTGAATGTTGGGCCAACTTTGCATTCCCAGAATAAATCCTACTTGATCATGGTGTATGATCTTCTTGATGCATTGCTGTGTTTGGTTTGCTAATATTTTTTATGAGTGATTTTATTTATTTTTATATATTTTTTTAATTTTTAAAAAGATATTATTATTTTTATAGAGAAGGGAAGGTAGAGAGGCAGAGAGGGAGAAAGACATCAATATATGGTTGCCTTTCACCTGCCTCTAGCTATGGACCTGGTTGGAAACCTGGCTTACGACCTGGTTATGTGCCCTGGTTGGGAACAGAACCAGCAACCTTTGGGTTTGCAGGCCAGTGCCTTATCCACTGTGCCACCAGCCAGGTGGGCTAATATTTTGTTGAGGACTTTACCATCTATGCTCATCAGGGATATTGGCCTATAATTTTATTAATTTTGTAGTGTCTATCTGGTTTTGGAATTAGGATAATGCTGGTCTTGTAAAATTATTTTGGGCACCTTCCCTTCTCTTAAATTCTATAAAATACTTTGAGAAGGAGAGGGGTTAGTTCTTCTTAGAATGTTTGATAAAATTCAACTATGAAGCCATTCAATCTAAGGCTTTTGTTTGTTGGGGAATTTTTGATTACTGCTTCAATTTCACTAGGTGTAATCTATTATTCATATTCTCTGATTCTTACTGACTTAAGTTTCTAAAAGTGTGTTCATTTCTTCCAGTTTCTTGGCATATAGTTGTTCATAAAATGTTATCAAAATCCTTTGTATTTCTTTGATGTAAGTTGTTATTTCTCCTGTTTAATTTCTGGTTTTATTTATTTGGGTCCTTTCTTTTTTGTTTGATAAGTATGGGTTTTGTCAATCTTGTTTACCTCTTCAAAGAGCCAACTATTGAATTGATTGATCTTTTGTATAATATTTTTAGACTCTATTTCATTTATTTTTGCTCAGATCTTTATTATTTACTTCTACGCACTTTGGGCTTTGTTTGTTGTCTTTTTCAAACTCATTTAAATGTAAATTTAGATTGTTTATTTGAACTTTTTCTTTTCTTCTTATTTTTTTACTTTAATTTTATTTTATTGTTGTACTACATTCACCCCATTTCCCCCCACTGATCTCCCCTGCCCAATCCTTCTCATTCTTGCTCCCATATTCAATCCCACATGTTGTCCATGCCCATGGGTGATCCATGCAAGTTCCTTGGCTAAACTATTCCCCTTCTTTGCCTCTTTCTCCCCTTGCCCCACTCCTCCCTCTGCATACTGAAAGTCTGTTCCTTGTATTCATGTTTCTGGTTTTGTTTTGCTTGTTTGTTTGTTTTGTTCATTAGTGTCCTGTATTGGGTGAGATCATTGGTATTTGTTCTTCACTGACTGGCTTATTTCACTAAGCATAATACTCTCCAGTTCCAACCATGTTGTCGCAAAAGGTAGAAGTTTCTTCTTTCTTTCTGCTGTATAGTATATTCCATTGTGTAAATGTACCAAAGTTTTTTGATCCATTCATCTGCTTATGGACACTTAAGCTGTTTCTAGCACTTGGCTATTGTAAATAGCGCTGCTATAAACATAGGAGTACATAGGTTCTTCTGAATTGGTGTTTCAGGATTCCTCAGGTATAGTACTAGCAGTGAAATAACTGGGTCAAAAGGCAGTTCCATTTTCAGTTTTTTGAGAAAATTCCATACTGTTTTCCATAGTAGCTACACCAGTCTGCATTCCCACCAACAGTGCACCAGTGTTCCCTTTTCTCCACACCCTCTCCAGCACTTACTGTTTGTTGATTTGTTAACGATGGCCATTCAGATAGGTATGAGGTGGTATCTCATTGTGGTTTTAATTTGCATCTCTCTAATGGCTAGTGATGTTGAGCATTCATTCAAATGCTTCTGGGCTCTTTGTATGTCTTCCTTGGAGAAGTGTTTGTTCAGGTATTTTGCTCTTTTTTTTTTTTTTTTTTTAAAGATTTTATTTCATTATTTTTAGAAAGAGGGGAAGGGAGAGAGACATCAATGTGTGGTTGTGTTTCACCTGCCTCCAGCCACAGACCTGACTGGAGACCTGGTTTGCAACCTGGTTATGTGCCCTGGCTGGGGAATCGAACCTGCGACCTTTGGGTTTGCAGGCCGGCGCCTTAACCACTGTGCTACCAGCCAGGGCATTTTGCTCATTTTTTAATTGGGTTGTTTGTCTCTCTGGTGCTGAGTTGTGTAAGTTCTTTATATATTTTGAAAATTAAACCCTAGTCCAAGGTATCATTGGCAAATATGTTTTCCCATACAGTTGGTTCCCTTTTAATTTTGTTGATGTCTATTTTGGCTGAACAGAATTTTTTCAGTTTGATATAGTCCCATTTGTTTATTTATTCCTTTATTTCCTTTGCCTTTGAGAAGTATCGGTGAAAATATTGCTGTGTAGGATATCTGAAATTTTACTTCCTATGTTTTCCTCTAGGACTTTTATGGTATCACATGTTTAAGCCATTTATCTATCTTGAGTTTATTCTGGTGTATGGTATAAGTTGGTGGTTTAGCTTTATTTTTTTGCATGCCTTTGTCCATTTCTCTCAACACCACTGTTGAAGAGGCTATTTGCACTCCACTTTATTTCCCTTCCCTCTTTGTCGAATATTAATATATCATAGAGTCCTGGGTTTATTTCTGGGCTCTCTGTTCTGTTCCATTGATCTATCTATATATATATTCTTATGCTAGTACCACATTATTTTTATTACTGGGCCTTGTAGTATAGTTTGGTATCCAGTATTGTGATTCCTCCTACTTGCTTTTTTCTGAAGATTGCTGTAACTATTTGTGGTAATTTTTGGCTCCATATAAATATTTCAAGTATTCTTTTCTTTATTGTGAAATATGTTATTAGTATTATAATAGGGATTACATTGAATCTATAGATTGCTTTGGGTAGTATGGACAGTTAATGATGTTAATTCTTCCCATCCATGAACATGGTATATGTTTCCATTTATTTGTATCTTCCTTAATTTCTTTCTCCAGTGTTCTGTAGTTTTCCAAGTACATGTCTTTTATCTCCTTGGTTAAGTTTATTCCTAGATACTTTATTTTTCTTGTCACTATGATAAATGGCATTTGTTTTCTAGCTTCTATCTCTGATGTTTCATTGTTGGTATATAAAAATGCTTTTGATTTCTGAATATTGACTTTATATTCAGCTATTTTACTAAATTTTCTTATTAAGTCCAGTAGGTTTTTGGTGGAGTCTATTGGGTTTTCTATGTATACTATCATGTTACCTGCAAATAATGACAGTTTTACTTCTTCCTTCCCAATTTGGATGCCTTTCATTCCTTTTTCTTGTCTCATTGCTAAGGCTAGAACTTCCAAAACAATGTCGAATAGAAGTGGAGAGAGTGAGCAGCCTTGTCTTATTCCTGATCTTAGGAGGAAAGCTTTTAGTTTTTTCCCATTGAGCATATTTTTGTCCAGTCAATATGAGTATGATTGATTTTTTGCCCATTGAGACTGCAGATTTCTCATATATGGCTTTTATTATGTTGAGGTATGCTCCCTCTATTTCCATTTTGCTGAGCATCTTTATCATAAATGGATGCTGTACTTCATCAAATGCTTTTTCAGCATCTATTGATATGATCATGTGGTTTTTGTCTTTCATTTTGTTTATGTGGTATATTACATTTATTGATTTGCAAATGTTGTACCATCATTGCATGCCTGGGATGAATCCCACTTGATCATGCATGATGTATGACCTTTTTAATGTATTGCTGTATCTGGTTGGCAAATATTTTGTTTAGAATTTTAGCATCTATGTTCATCAGCGATATTGGACTGTAGTTTTCTTTCTTAGTTGTGTCTTGAACTGGTTTTGGGATTAGAATAATATTGGCTTTGTAGAAAGAGTTTGGGAGTCTTTCCTCTTCTTGGTTTTTTAGGAATAGGTTGAGAAGGATAGGAGTTAGTTCTTCCCTAAATATTTGGTAAAATTTCCCTGTGTAGCCATCTGGTCTGGGGCTCTTGTGTGTTGGGAGTGTTTTTTACTACTGCTTCAGTTTCACTAGTTGCTATCCATCTAGTCAGGCTTTCTACTTCTTCTTGATTAAGTTTTGGTAGATTATATGTTTCCAGAAATTTGTCCATTTTACCTAGGTTGTCAAATTTCTTGTCATATAGTTGTGTGTAGTAATTTCTTACAATCCTTTGTATTTTTGAGATATCAGTTGTGATTTATTTTCTCTGTTGTTTCTGATTTTGTTTATTTGGGTCCTCTCTCTTTTTTCCTTGATGAGTCTGGTGATAGACTTGTCAATTTTGTTTATCTTATTTAAAAAGCAGCTCCAACCCTGGCTGGTGGCTCAGTGGATAAGGCGCCGGCCTGCGAACCCAAAGGTCGCTGGTTCAATTCCCAGCCAGGGCACATAATCAGGTTGCAAGCCAAGTCTCCAGCCAGGTCTGTGGTTGGAGGCAGGTGAAGGGCAACCATACATTGCTGTCTCTCTCCCTCTCTGCCTCTCTTCCTTCCTCTTTCTTTGGAAATAATAAATAAAATCTTTAAAAAAATGCAGCTCCTGGATTTATTGATCCTTTGAATTGTAGTTTTAGTTTCTAAGTCATTTAATTCTGATCTGATGTTGATTATTTCTTTCCTTCAACTTGCTCTGGGATTTGTTTGTTGTTGCTCCTCTAGTTCTTGCAGCTTTATGGTTAGGTTGTTTGTATAAGCTTCTTCTAGCCTTTTCAGGTGGGCCTGCATTGCTATGAATTTCCCTCTAAAGACTGCCTTCACTGTGTCCCATAGGTTTTTGGCTGTTGTATATTCATTTTCATTTGTTTCCAGAAACTTTTTGATTTCTTCTTTGATCTCATTGTCAACCCATTCATTACTTAATAGCATGTTATTCAGTCTCCATGAATTAGGATGTTTTAAATGTTTTCCCTTGAGCTTGGTTTTTAGTTTCAAGCCATTGTGATTTGAGAAGATGCTTGGTATGATATTGATATTCTTGTATTTGTGGAGGCTTTTCTTGTGTCCTACCATGTAATCTATCTTTAAGAAGGTTCTGTGTGCATTTGAAATGAATGTGTATTTTGCTTCTTTGGGGTGAAAACTTCTGTATATATAATTTAAGTCTATTTTATCTAGCATGTTGTTCAATGCCACAATACTCTGTATTTTTTTTACTTGGAAGATCTGTCCATTGTTGAAGATGGGTCATTAAATTCCCCTACTATTAGTGTGCTGCCGTCTGTATCCTTCTTGGAGTCCTCCAAGATTTTCCTTATATATTTTGGAGCTCCTACATTGGGTGTGTATATATTTATCAGAGTTATTTCTTCTTGATGGATTGTTCTCTTAAGTATTAAGAAATGTCCTTCTTTATCTTTTTTTATGGTCTTCATTGTAAAATCTATTTTGTCTGAAATAAGTATTGCTACCCAAGCCTTTTTTATGTCCATTTGCTTGAAATATATTTTTTCATCCCTTCACTTTCAGTTTGTGTCAATCTTTTGTTCTGAGGTGGGTCTCTTGTAGATGGCATATATGTGGGTCATGTTTCCTTAAACATTCAACTACCCTATGGCACATGTAATCCATTTATGTTTAAGGTTATTATTGACAGATACTTACTCATTGCCATTTTTCCCCTTTTTACCTTGCTCCTCTCTGTCTCTCTCTGTTTCTTCATCTCTTTAAAGTAGATACTTTAGCATCTCTTACAATGCTGGTTTGGTAAAGATGTATTCTTTTAGCCTTCTCTTATCTGGTAAAGTCCTTATTTCACCTTTCATTTTGAGTGAGAGCCTTGCTGGGCAAAGTATTTTTGGTTGAAGGCCTTTGTTTTTCATTAATTGGAATATTTATTTCCATTCCATTTTTGGGTTATATTGTTTCTGTTGAGAAATTATTTGATAACCTTATCAGAACCCCCTTATATGTTATTAGTTGTTTCTCTCTTGATGCTTTTAGGATTCTCTCCTTGTCTTTGAAATTTGCCATTTTAATTATGATATGTCTTGGGTTCATCTTCATTGGGACCCTCTGTACTTCCTGAACTTTCGTGACTTTTTCCCTCCTCAAGTTAGGGAAGTTTTCTATCATTACTTTTTTTTAACAAGTTTTTCATACCTTGTTTGACTTCTCCTTCTATTATCCCTATGATTTGACTAGTATTGTGTTTCATATTGTCCTGCAGCTCTCTTAAAACCTCTTCATTCTTGTTCAGCTTTATTTCATTTTGTTGCACTGTCTTGGAATATTTTTATATATTGCCCTCCAGCTTGCCGATCCAAGCTTTTGCTTCCTCTAGCCTACTATTGATTCCCTTTACTATATTCTTCAATTTGGAAATTGTATTCTTCATTTCCTCCTGGCTCTTATTGAATGTTTCTATATCTTTTTTCATGCTGGTGTCATTCTCAGTAAGTTCCTTGTAGCTTTCCTGGAGTTCTTGTAGTTTCCCTGGAGTTCTTTGTAGTTTTCTTCGAGCTGGCTGAGCTCATTGAGCTTCTCTATCCATCATTATTTTGAATTCCATATCTAATAGTTTGCTTGCCATTGTTTCAGTTAGCAATATTTCTGGGGATTCTTCCTTCCCTTTTGGTAATGGACTGTTTCTTTTCCTCATTTTTAGGTTTATCTTCTTGTTTGCTTTTGCTTTTGCTTTTTAGATTGGGCCTTTTTGAATTCCTATCTTTGTGTTGTGACCTTTTGTCATGTAGAAGTGCACTATCTTTACTTCCTGGATTCACCTCTGCTGACATCAAATCATTCCATAGTCTAGGCCTAGTCAGCTTGTTGGAGCCAATCAGAGATCCATTGTCTTTGTCTGTGCCCTTCAGTTTTTAATCCAATTGATCTGTGTTCAGCTATCAGGTGTAGATACCGCTGGGCAGCAGTGATTAGCTCTGTTGTAAACCAATCAATCTGTGATCAGTGGTCACCTTAGACACCACTTGGAGGGGCCAATTAATTCAGTTATAATCCAATCAGACTGTGATGTACCACCAGGCTCAGATGCAGCTCGGTGAGACAGACAGATTCACTTGTAAATCAATGAATCTGTGTTCAGCCACCAGGCTCAGGTGCTGTTGAGCTAGACAGACTGATTCAGTTGTAATTAAATGAATCTGTGATCAGTGCTCACCTTAGATACCACTGGGCAGGGCCAATTAATTCAGTTATAATCCAATGAATCTATGGTCAGCTGCCAAGCTCAGGCTTCACTGGGAGAGACAGACTGATTCATCTGTAATCCAATGAATCTGATTAACTGCCAAGCTCAGACGCTGCTGGGTAGGACAGATTGAGTCAGTTGCAATCCGGTGAATCTGTGATCAGCCACCAGGCCCAGGTACCGCTAGGCAAGACAGACCAACCCAGTTGCAAACCAGCCTTCAGCTGGGAATCTGGCTGGAGACCTGACTTGCAACCCGGTTATGTACCCTGGCTGGGAATCGAACCAGCAACATTTGGGTTTGCAGGCTGGCACTTATCCACTGAGCCACCAGCCATGGCCCCATTTGCACAAAATATCTTTTTACATCCCTTTACTTTCAATTGATATGTATCTTTCAGTCTGAGATGGGTTGCTTGAAGGTTGAATGGGTCCCTTCTCTTCTCCATTCAACTACCTTATGTCTTTTGGTTGAAGCATTAAAGCCATTTATACACAAGGTGATTATTGATAGATACATATTTAGTAACATTTTAATGTTAGACTGTTTTTTTTTCCTCCTCCTCCTCCTCCTCCTCCTCCTCCTCCTCTTCCTCCTATTCCTAATCCTCTTCCTCCCCTTTTCCTTCTTCTTTTTCCAGAAGCAAGCCCTTTAACATTTGTTGCAGTACTTTGTTTGGTATTAACAAATTTCTTTAGCTTTTCCTTGTCTGAGAAGCTCATTATTTCTCCTTTAATTATAAATGATAGCCTTGCTGGGTAAAGTAGCCTTGGTTTGTAGGTCCTTGCTTTTCATCACATTGAAAACCCCATGCTACTCCCTTCTAGAGAGAAATGAAATGACAGCATAATTGATGGTCTCTTGTAATTAACTACCTGCAAGTAACTACCTGCTTTTCTCTTGTTGCTTTTAGGGCTCGCTCTTTGTCTTTAAGCTTTATCATTTTAATTATGTTGTGTCTTGGTATAGGCTTCTTAGGGTCCAACTTATTTGGGATTCTTGGATCTTCCTGGACTTGTGTGTCTTTTTCCTTCTCCAGATTAGGGAATATTTTGGTCATCATTTCTCAACCACTTTCTCTCTTCTCCTTCTGATATTCCGACAATGCAGATGTTGTTACATTTCATGTTGTCCAAAATGTTTAAGATCTCATTTTTTAAAAAATTATTTCATTTTGCTCCTCTGGTGCTCCTCCTTTGCCTGGGTGTTTTTTCTACTTTGTTCCAAAAAAGTGACTTGATCCTCTGCTTCATCTAACCTACTGTTTTTTTTCATCCAGTGTATTATTTATCTTAGATATTACGTTCTTTATACCTGATTGGTTCTTTTTTTACGGTTTCTATGTCTTTTTTCATGCTGTTGAGTATCCTTAGAAGCATTACTTAAAACTATCTGATAAGTCACTTGCCTCCATTTCATCTAGTTATTCTGAAGAATTCTCTTGTTCTTTCATTTGGGGTCTGTTTATTGTCTTCCCATGTTGGCTATTTCTTTGCATTTTTTTCTATGTATTTGGTAGATCTGCAAAGACTCTGATGTAGGCCTTTGTCAGACACTGCCTGTGACTGGCCCTGGTCAAGCTGTTTGGAGCTATCAGTAATCTACAGCATATAGCTCCCTCTGCTGGGCCTGTTTGTGTGCAGAAAGAACCAGGTTGTGCACCAAGACTGGCTATTATCAGCAACAAGCCCTGGAAAGGGTCAGCTGAAGTTTCATAGAGCTCCCAGAGATCTCTTAGTTGTTAATTGGTAATATAGTCTCAAGATGTAATCAACAGCCCTGCTTAAGCTCCACAGGGTGGTGCAGAGTAATTTCTGGGGGCAGGGCTATACTTCCTCACAGGCTGATGCCATTTATAGAGGAGTACTCTGCTTGAGAAAGATGGTTTCTGGAGTATGGAGAATGATTCAGTACAGAAATTCTGGTGGCCATTCCTTTAGTTCTCTCCCCAGGGCCACAAACCCTAGACTCCCCTCTAGCATCTCTAGCCCACTCTGCCTTCCCTCTGCCAGAGCCAAGGGTAACTGACTGCAAACAAACCTTTGTGTGTTGGCTCTTTAAGAGGCTCCCTGGGTCTAGCTGTCTCTCCCTGAAAGACAGAAACTTTGCTGCTTTTCAAAGCTGGATGTTATCTGTGTTCCTTTCTGGATCTAGTGCTGTAGACTGGGAACCCCATTTGGGGTTTAGACCCCATAGTTCTCAGGGGGAACCTGAAACCTGCTGAAATATTCCTCCAGAACTGCAGTTATTGCCCATGGGAACTCAGCCAGCCCTTTCACATCTCCTTCACACTCCCTACTAGGTTCATTGTGGTGAAGTGTTTCTTCTGTCTGTCCTTGTTTTAAGGGTTCTCTCCAGCTAGTGTTCAGTTGGTTATTCAGGATGATTCCTCTACAATTTAGTTGTAATTCCAAGTTGGTTTTGGGAGGAGGCTTGTATAGCTTCACTTAGTCCTCTGCCATCTTGGGTCTCCCTTTGCCCATTTTTTATTGGATTGTTTCTCTTCCTAGTGATAAGTAGTATGAGTTCTTTATATTTTTTGGAGATTAAACCTTTCTCTAATGTATCATTGACAAATATGTTCTCCTGTATAGTCAGTAACTCTTTCATTTTAATGATGGTTTCTTTAGCTGTACAGAAGCTTTTTAATTTGATATAGTTCCATTTGTTTATTGTGTTCCTTTTTTTCCCTTGCCCTAGGATATACGTATATCCACCAAATTATTGCTACATGAGATATCTGATATTTTACTGCCTATGTTTTCTGCTAGAATTTTTATGGTATCACAACTTATATTTAAGTCTTTTATCTATTTTTAAATCTGGTATATGGTGTAACTTGGTGCTTACAAGTAGACAGTATTCGTAACCTGTCTATTTTAGAAAGTAGTTGTGATGCCAAGTTGACATATTCATCAAAAAGAATGTTGTATTGTCTGGTACCTAGTAAATACTAAATAACTCTTAGCTGTTATTATTACTATCATTGTTTCGGGTCTTGGTGGATGCGGAAGGTGTGGATAGATTTGGCTATGAAGATTAACATTGCCCTAATAGATAATAATAATAGTTAACTTATTTAGAATATTGATTGCATTCTATGGAATTATGCTGAGCTCATAGTACAATGAGGAGGTACTAGTATTACCCTCATAAAACATGCAACAACACAGAAGTACAGAAAATTTAAGGTACCAGTCTAGGTTCACACAGCTGAGAAGCAATAAAGCAGAGATGAACTCTATACAGTCTGACTCAAAGTCCACATAGTTCACCAGTTTGCAGTGCTGCTCAAAGCATGTTCTTCAGCTTGTCCAGTCCTTAGAACTCCTGCAGAGATTTTTTCAAAGACTTTAATTTAAGGCCTTGCACCCAAGTCTTCCTTTCAGTAAGTTGGGGCAGGGGGAGTTAGGAATCAATATGCTGAAATCTCTGCAGGAGATTCTGAAGATTAAAAGATTTTAGAAACCCCAGCCTTAAAAAACCATGACCCTGATGACCTTGGCAGGGAATTAACTGTAGCTGCCTTCCCCCACCACACCTCCTATCTGGCCTTCAGACTAGAAAATTCTGAGTCTCTTTCCACTACCAAAGAATTATTTTCCTTCAGTATTAACTCATTTGGAATCAACTATAAATCAGTAGGCAGGGAGTTATTCCACATGCTGATTCCCTACATCAAAGTCTAGAGCTTGCTTTGCCCAGAATTAAAGGCCATTCAAACATTAATTTCAGTTTCATTATAAATCATGGTTGTAGAATGTACCTACAGTCCTAAAATATCTCAAGCTTCCTAGACTGATAAATCTGTGATGCAACTCCCCTTCAATTTACCCTATATCCTCCAAAATGTTTGGCTGTCCATTAATGACCATACCTAGTCCCCCAGTTCATGCCAGGCATAGCTTCTCAAACACTGCAGGGGAGACTAAGCACTCTCCACATGGTCCAAAGCCAAAGCTTCCATATAGACTCTCATGCAGGCTCAAAGCAGGAGTTAATTGCTTAAGTGGTCTTGTTATATGCTTGGCACAGATTCACTACACTAAGTGAAAGCTCTATTTGATTTTCTGGGAACATTGAAAATGAACATTGCTCTCAGAAGGTCACCTAACCAAGATTGGAAATTGTTCCCTATAGTCTGCAGAAACTGCCAGAGCTGAAGGCTACGTACAGGTGGCCTTCCACCTGAAAGTTTCCAAATGAAACTATCACTTCACCACTTGATGCCAGCAAGTCATTCAAGATGTGTGGTACTCATACTTAGAGATTAATAACTCAGATGAATATACCCACAGCATCCAAAGTCAAGGGTACTCAGTAAATGTTTAATACTGGCTCAGAATTTACATGCAACTGCTAAACTATTTTTCCCTCCTTTCTAGCAGGGTATGCCAGCAGTCATTACTGCTGCCTGAAGCAGCAATTAAGCTTGTTTAGATAAGTTTTGAAGAATACTATTCATACAACAATGGAAAGAGAGACACTGAGCAAAAGCTCTGTGCTTTGACTGATGTGTGATATAGTTTAAAGTGACACTATAAAACATTTAGTTGAAGCAATGCATATAGTTGGAACTCTTATGCAAATATAAGCACTAGCACCTTCACAGTAACTTCCTCATTATCTGCTGGGGGCTTTTCTTCAGGGTGACTTTGCTTAATCCTCTTGATAGAGCACTTTTGGAAACTTCTTCCACTGGCTTTCATGTGTTTTTAATATAATTTTAAACTTTACTAAAGATAGTTTTTTAACTCTAGTCACAAAATCTAGGGACTATGTCCTTTGAAATTCAAAAAACCTTATTTTCTACGCAAAGGAGGTTATGAAAGTAAGTAATGCTATTTGGTCAATAATTGATGCCAACCTATGAAATGGGTCTCTTTAAGGTGTATGTGGACAAGCAGAAAAATTATCTGCCTTCTAAGTCACCCCCACAACTTCCTGTCCTATGATATGTATTTAAAACAAATTCTCAGCATGTCAAAACCCCATTCCTGAATTCCAGATGAGCAAGCAAACCATGCTATTAAATGGAAGCAGGTAAACTTGGGGAATGCCAACTCTAAGATTTTCCTATCCCTATTTTTTGTTTCTCTCCCCAAATGTGTTAAGTATAACTATGTTCTCTTATTCATGTGTCCTAAAACTCATACTTTGTGCCATTGGGGAAATTTATTCTCTTCTAGTAAAAGTTATTTCCATATTTTTACAATCTACTTCTTGCTCCCATTTTTCTTAGTTAATGGCACATTTAGGACTCACTTTGCAGAGCCTATTTAATTCTCAATGCTGCAGTGATTAAACACATTCAAGTGACATGTATTGAGCATATCATTTATGATGAAGACACTCTACTCACAAAAAATACTAAAATCAAAATAAGGCATACATATTATTCTTCTCTCATCTTCCCAAAGGAACAGCTCTCTCTTCACAATAGCCACCAAGTCATCGCTTGAGGACAACTATTTTCTAAAATGTTGTGATAACCAACTAATTTTTGTTGCCTGTTTACTTGTTTGGGCTTCTTAAAGCCAACAACAATTCCTGAGTTGCAGACTTATTTGGTCACAAGAGTTAACCAGAGTAATAAAGAAAATGAAAGCTTAGTGGGCAACTAACTGGTGGCAATTTCCCATGCTGCCTCCCTCTATTTCCTCAACAGCCTTCCATTTGTGTTTAGAAACCCACATGTTTTTTTCTTAGGATCAGGCCAAGGTGGTATAGGTAGACATGGCTCACCTCTTTGCACAACCACATCAAAATTACAACTAAAATATAGAAACACCATCAGCCAGAACAGTTAGAAATCAAGTTGAATGGAGGTCTTGACAACTGTGAAATGAAAGAAACCACATCCATCAGGAGGTGTAGGAGGGATGTAGGCAGGCACAGGGTTCCACGCCCATGTGTGGTGGATAAAATTCAAGAGGGACATCTCAGGAGCAAGGAATCTCAGCCCCGCTCCAGGCCACCCAGCCCAGGGTTCCAGCCAGAAAGATAAGTCCCCACAACTTTTGGCTGCAAAACCCAGTAAGGATTGAGTCAGTGAAATAACATTTCTGGAGTCTTACGCAGTTCATCTTAAAGAACCCACACATGGACTCACCTGCTCAGACTCAACCACTCTGGGTTCTAGCAGCTTGAAAGTCACCAGTGGCATACTGGGAGAAACCAAAATGCCTGGCATCAAAGCAAATGGAGGTCATTGTCTCTTTCCAAACCCTCCCCCAACAGAGCTAGGAAGCTGGTGCCATATTTGAGACTCCATCAACCTGGCTAACACTGTTTAATCTGCCTTGAAGATCCCCAGAGACTCCACCCCACCCAATTTATGTACCCACCCACACTGCTTTCCCACATCAAAGGCTCTTTTCAGCCCATGCTTTACCTTTACAACTTCCTAAATCTTATCAACATGCAACAGCAGCCCTCAGTGAGCTTCAAGCCCAGCACTAGCAGCAACCAGCCTAGATTAACAACTTGGCTTCTACTGGGAATCTCCAAACCCAGCACAAGTAGCAGCTATCTCAGATTGTTTTATAGCTCAGGCAAGGTACCCCAGGACAAAACACAGGTGAAGGCTGACCCTGGCCTGCACCACCCAGGAAACATTAGGTCCAGCATACCCAGTGGACAGCTACAGACCACATTGGAGCACCATACCCTGTCCCTAATCCTCCTCAGAGGGCAGAGGTTGGTGGTTGGTCAGGGGTCATTGCCAGTCCTTGCAGCTGACTGGCCTAGATACATCCCTCTCATTTATCTGCCAATAGCAACCAAGCCTCACTACAAGAAGAGGGGGTACCCAGCTCACATGTACCCAACTTGTGTTATAGGGGAGGCTATGCCACTAGACCCTACATGATACCTATGACATTAGGCCATACTGCCAAGACACAGAGTAAAAGCAGCTCTTCATAGTATGCAGAAAAAACACAGGGAGGCTGCCAAATTAAGGAGGCAAAGAAATATGGCTTAAATGAAAGAACAAAATAAAACCCCAGGAAAAGAACTGAGAGAAATGGAGATAGCCAACCTATCAGATTCAAAGTTTAAAACATTGGTAATCCAAATGCTCAGAGAAATGATTGAGTACAGCCACAAAATAAAGGAAGAAGTGGACATTATACAAAGTAAAATAAAGGAAAATATACAGGGAACCAACAGCGATAGGAAGGAAGCTAGGATTCAAATCAATAATTTGGAACAAAAGTTAGAGAGAAACATTCACCTGAAACAGAAAGAAATAAGAATTGGAAAAAAATGAGAAGAGGATTAGGAACCTTGGAACAACTTTAAATGTACCAATATCTGAATTATAGGGGTGCCAGAAGGAGAAGAGGAAGAACAAGAAATTGAAAATTTACCTGAAAAAAATAATGGAAGAAAACTTCCCAGATTAGATGAAAGAAATAGACATACAAGTCCAGGAAACACAGAGAGTCCAAAACAGGCTGGACCCAAAGAGGACCACACCAAGATACATCATAATTAAATTGCAAAAGGTTAGCAATAAAGAGGGAATCTTAAAAGCAACAAGAGAAAAGCAGAGAATATGGGAACTACAAAGGCGTTCCCATAAGGCTATCAGCTGATTTCTCAAAAGAAACTTTGCAGGCAAGAAGTATTCAAAGTGATGAAAACAAGGACTTATAACCAAGATTACTCTATCCAGCAGAGCTATCATTTAGAATGGAAAGGCAGATAAAGTACTTCCCAGACAAGGTAAAGCTAAAAGGACCCATCATCACCAAACCATTTCATTACATGAAATGTTAAAGGGACTTATTTAAGAAAAAGAAGATCAAAACTATGCACATTAAAATGACAACAAATTCACAGCTGTCAACAACTGAATCTAAAGAAAAAAGAGGGGAAAAAAAAAACAAAGCAAACAACCAGAACAGAAACAAAATCATAGATATGGAGATCACTTGGGAGTATTATTAGCAGGGAGCAGGCAGAGGGAGAATGAAGGAAATGGTGCAGGGATCAAGAAGCATAATTGGTAGGAACAAAATAGACAGGGGGGTGTTAAGAATAGTATAAAAAAGAGAGAAGCCAAAGGACTTATGTGCACAACCCATTGACATGAACTAAGGGGAGAGAATTGCTGGAGGGAAGGGGTTACTGGGAGGAGGAGGGCAAAAGGGAAAAAAATGGGATGACTGTAACAGCATAATCAATAAAATATAATTAAACAATAAGAAAGCCACATGGTTCTGAGAAGCTGACTCCACCCCAAATTCCAGGGGAGCATGTGACCTCAACGGAACCAATCCACACATCTCATCTTCCCAGCCAGTAATTGGTTCAGGAGTTCTACAAAGAATATGGCTATAAATAGGACAGAGATCCAAAATTAACAGTGACTGAAACAAAATCAAAGTTTATTGCTCTTATCACAAAACTTAAGCTGGTATGATGATGACCCTGCTCTTTAGGGATATCAAGGGCCTGAACTGCTTCTGTCTTATTGCTCTTCCATTTCTATAGTTCTGCTCGTCTGCTTGGTCTCAAGACTGCTTAGTACAATTAGGAAAGCTCCCATGGTTTCTTTTCTTTTCTTTAGGGGCAAAATACCAAAATTGCACAGGATAATTTCACTCATATCTCATTGGCTAGAACTCAGTCACATGGCCACACTAGCAGCAAAGGTGAAAAATACTATCTTTTGTCAGGCATTTACATTCTCACCTAAAATTCTATCACTAGAAAAGAAGGGGAAGCTAGATATTAGAGATGAACCAGTAAGTAGCTTTTTCCTAGCATGTGACTTAAAATATTCAGATCCTCATGTTTTGGCTTGAAATCCAGGAAAACAAGTACATATTCTCCCTGGGAACATAAGGTTTGCTGAAGCAGAAACTTGAGTGGCAGTAGCAATTTTTGAAACCATAAGGAAACCAAATTAGGATGAAGCTGACATGCAGAAAGGGGCAGGATCAAGCAAGTCCCAGAGAAAAGTACCTGCGTATTTAGTGACATCATAAAATTCTGGATTAAGCTACAACTGAAGCTCTATCTTCAGAATTTTCACTATGTCAGCCAGTAAGTTTTCTGAAAATATATTTTCTGAAGCCGCTTGAATTATTCTATATCCTAAGATACAGAATAAAAAATGAACAGTGAAAGAGATAGGGAGAAAGGCTGTAAGATAAAGACCAAAAAGCACCAGGTAGCAATTATCATGAAATCTTGACAAGTTACTTCCAGAGTCTTAAAGGGTATAAACTATTTAGAAAAGAAGAGCCAAATATAAACAAAAGCAGGGAATGACCTAAGTTTTATGAAA
This sequence comes from Noctilio leporinus, assembly GCA_004026585.1. Taxonomy (NCBI): domain Eukaryota; kingdom Metazoa; phylum Chordata; class Mammalia; order Chiroptera; family Noctilionidae; genus Noctilio; species Noctilio leporinus. Next base: position 139,932 of record PVIW01001677.1, on the reverse strand, counting down.
GATTTCTAGAACAAAGAACAGAAAACAAATAGCTGGTTCTGAACAGCCAAGAAGTATGTTTTAAATAATTCTTTCCAAAACTGCTAGCTTGGATTGAACTCTGCAGTAACATCACACTCAGCTCCAGCACCTGCCATAGAAAAGGGGTTTTGGTTCAGATAATGCCCTGAATATAAAGCCTCATTAGATTGGCAGTTTTTCTAGATCAAAGCCTTGAGAAGGTTCTTAACAAATTCTACTGTGGTGTCAATGTGAGGCAGTGAAAACGAGCTTTGTAACCTTCCAAGTATTTAGTCTCCAGTCTAACTCTTGGCCCTGAAGACAACGCCATCAAAAGCAAACTCTAGAATATAAATGAAGAAATCAGATTTTGAAGGAAATTATAAAAGGAGTTTCTTTTTTTCTACAAGATAACTCAAAGTTGAATAACAAGACATGTTTGAAAAAGATGAGAAAGATTTTGTTCTTCTAAGCCACAAATAAATTAGAGGTAGAACTGGCATTAGAATTCAGATTGTACTTGTTATGATACACATCCTACAAAAAAATTCTTCCATTTTATTGATTTCTAGACTGAGAAAACATATATAAAAAGGTAAGTAGTGAGGGAAATATGGCTTAAAATTAGCATTCTCCTACAAAAAGGGTCATTCATATTTAAAAACAACAGAAGGCAGACATTTTGGTAGATATTTTCATATATTATTTGTCATGTGAGACAGGTAAGGGTAAGAGCAGACTGTTAAGAATACAAATTATGGAGCAGGACATTCATTCATTCATTGTACAAATACTGAGTGCTCCAACCACATGCCATGAATTTCTCTGAGTGCTGAGGATATAGCACTAAATAAAACAGACAAGAAACTGCTGTCCTCAGAGCCCTTAGGTGGTGGTAAGCACTAAGGAGTTCTGTGACAAGAGCTGGGAAAGAGGGACAGTTTTAAGTAGGGTAGTCAGGGAAAGTCTCCCTGAGAAAGCAACAAAATAAGGTTGTCTATTACTCCATAGAAAATTACTTCTAAAACTTTGCCTCTTAAACCAAAAGACACTTATTATTTAACCATCTCTGTGGGTTAGGAATTCACGAGCCGCTTAGCTGGGTAATTCTGACTCAGGGTCTCTCATGGAGTTGCTGGAGACTGGGGCCACAGATATCTGAGGCCTGCCTGGGGCTGGTGAACTCGCTTCTGGGTGTGCAAGGTCACAGCTGTGGGCAGGCCTCAGGGCCTGTGTGGACATAATGCATGGATTTGCTGCATAGACTTCCCCTGAATGCCTCTGTGAATGCAGGCATGGAGCCAGCTTCCCCCAGAGCAAATGATGAGAGAGAGAGAGAAAGCCCAAAATCAAGGCTGCAGTTTTTATAACTTAATTACAGTATTGCAACATCCCTTCAGCTGTGGGGTCAGGGTCATGGACTATAAAGCCGGAACATTGTGAGAGGTCGCTTCACAAGGGTGATCCAGAAGGCCAGGAGCAGTGAGGGCCCTTTGGGAGGCTGGCCAACTTGGTCTTTGAGGAAATACCTAAAAGAGGTAAGTTTGAAGTCACGTAACTTCAGACAAATCACTTAACTTTTACAAAAGTCAGCTTTTTCATCTATACACTAGAAGCTTTTTAAAAAAGATTTTATTTATTATTTTCAGAGAGAGGGGAAAGGAGAGAGACAGAAAGGTAGAGACCCATCAGTGTCTTTCACCTGCCTCCAGCTATGGACCTGGCTGGAGACCTGGCTTGCAACCTGGTTATGTGCCCTGGCTGGGAATCAAACCAGAGACCTTTGGGTTCAAAGGCCAGCTCCTTATCCACTGTGCCACCAGCCAGGGCATAGAAGTTTTTAAACTATCTACATTATAGTTACATTGATAAGACTTAGATAATGCAAATTAATTTCTTGAGCTCAGCGTCTGGAATACCACCAATGAGCAATACAGGTCATCTATAATTGCTATTATCATTATTGTTGATGTGGTTATCATTAGCACTCTCATTTTATAGATGAGAAAATTGAGATTTCAATATTTAAATATTGATGGGCATGTCCCTGAAACAGATGATAATTACATTCAAGCTTTCTGAATTTAATAGCTTCTTTCTTTATTTAATTGTGCTGCCACATATATACCATGGAAGGGATGAATAAAGCTTTAAAAATTAATCCAGCCCTGGCTGGTGTGTCTCAGTGGACTGGTGCCAGCTTGTGAACCCAAAAAGGTTGCTGGTTCGATTCCCAGCCAGGGCACATAACCAGGTTGCAAGCTAGGTCCCCAGCCAGGTCCATAGCTGGAGGCAGGTGAAAGGCAACCCTACATTGATGCTTCTCTTCCTTTCTTCCTTCCTCCCTGCCCTTCCCTCCAGGAATAATAAATAAAATCTTTACAAAATAAAGAGATAAAATAAAACAAACAAATAAATAAAATAAAAATTAATCCACAGCAGGAATTAGAAAATTATAATTATATGAAGGGGTAAATTCAAAAAAGATTAAAAATCTATCCCACTGGTAATAACCAAACAGGGCTATCAAGAGTGCTTTGGGCTTAAAGTAATAGAAACCCCAACTTCTCCCTGGCTCAGACAACAAACATAAAATTAGATAATTGCTTGCTTTAATCCAAATGGTAACCCTTTGGCTTTTTGTCTTCATGCATATTTGCTGCTGATTATGAGCTGATGGTGCAGTTTCTGACACTACAAGCACTCTGCAGGAAGAGTGAAGGGTAGGTAGTGTCCTGGAGCCCTGTTTTCTAAGAGGCCTCAGCAGACTTTCATTTATACCTAATTGGCTAGAACTGTGTCAAAGGTTATGTTAGTACTAGGGTAGGTGGTAAATTTATAGCTTAAACCGATCATGATGCACCACCCCCAGGCCCAGACACATCACTGCCCAAATAAAATCTAAGTTGTGATTTGGGAAAAGAAATGTGCATGTCTTTCTTAGGCAGTTGATAGTTTCTGCCAGTCAATGAATTCCCTGACAGAAAATCACCCATAAAACAAGGTAATTTGTTCCACACTTACCAGGTTAAATCCAGTCAAAGTGAAATACTTTCATGATAACTGAGAAGAGTTACCATAATTTACTAGAGGCCAGAGATAAAAATTGCAGACAAGCCCCTGGGCAAAGGCACACCTGCCCATTGGAAGTACTTACCTTGTTTATATGAGGTTTCAGAGTGGCAGATAAGAGAAACCTGGCTTTATCTTGATGGAGGCTCTTAAAGGGCAAAAAAAGAACAACAACAACAACAAAAGCCACACACACACACACTTGGCAACTCAGCCAGAGTGTACTGCCACTGCCCCACCACCCACCCACCCAGCACTCTAACCTCACTTCCCTCCCCATGTGACTACACAGCCCAGTGTTTCCTTTCCTAGTAACTGAAGATGACAACTCTTGTTCTCAGTAGCCAGGAACAAATGTTCTCATTATGCCAAACCACAGACATGCTCATCAACATGTAGCATAGAATAACTCATTTTTCAAATGTGATGTTTTGTAACTATTTTCTGTTCTTTGTAGGGCCAGGGAGACCCTAAAGATACATTTTACAGAGAAAAGTTTCAAAAGCTAACAAAAGTACAAGACAGGCTTTTACAAAAATGAACCTTAGTCTCAGGCCATCAAATAAAGGCACAATCTAGGGAACTTTTAAAAATTAATTCAAAGAAAGCAGATGATTTTTTTTAAAAGCCTTTTTACCATTGGAGTCAAGAGCATCCAAATTTCTGAATTCTAAGCCCTGTTTGTTCAGCTATAAACCCTGAGGCATAAAGTATTTCACCTATGCTAAGGTGGAGATATTTTCTGCCAATTCCATAAGCTTTATAGGTGGGCATGATGTTGACCAAAAACATGACGTTGTGTGGAAATGCTTTCTAAGTAGCTACATTTTATTATGTGACAAGTTTATTATGTGAAAAATGCTACAATGCACACTCTACCCTCATTTTATTTCATCCTAATCTACATAGTAGATACTGTTGTTACTGTTCTTAAATTAGGGAAATTGTGGATCAGAAGAGCTAAAATGACTTAGCCTTGAGTTCATAGAAAATCATCAATCTAGGGTTCAGATTTGGACCTGTATGGTTCTTCCCACCACAAAATTATTCTCAGTTCAGAATCACACATCACATACACACACACACACACACACACACACACTCAAACACACACACAAATGCAGTGCCTATATTTATATCCTCTAGTCTTGTCCACTTTCCAAAATATCTCATTGTCCTTTAGATCTACCGATAGAATCTTTAAACAAAATTCAACATTTTACTTCAGTATCTCTGTCCTCCACTGACAAATCTATTACTTTAGAAACACATGCACATGTTTACAAACACAGATTATTTTGGATTTTTTACTTTGGGTTGAATCATCAGAAAATGAATAAAGTGACTGAAACACACTAAATTGAAAAAATGAAAGTAATAAAATTGCTGAAGCTACAAAACTTTTAGAAGCCAATAATCTTGGGACAGAGAAGCTTATTGATATTTTGAGTTGATATAGGAAATCAAGAGAAGAGGGTTATAGGGAGAAAGTGATTCTGCCTTTTAAAAATGTAAGGAAGAGGCCCTGGCTTTGTGGCCCAGTTGTTAAAGCACTAGCCTGTGAATCCAAAGGTCACCAGTTCAATTCCCAGCCAGGGCACATAACCTGGTTGCAAACCAGGTATCCAGCCAGGTCCATAGCTGGAGGCAAGTGAAAGGCAACCATACATTGATGTCTCTCTCCCTCTCTGCCTCTCTACCTTCCCCTCTCTCTAAAAATAATAAATAAAATCTTTTTTAAAAATGCAAGGGATGAGGAATAAAGAACAGTATAAACTAGAGAAGTAATTATATTAGAACATATGCTGTCTCAGAAAAAGTTCTTTGACAATCAGAAAATGCTACATTATAAACTTAGAGATTTCATATCCCTAACTCTATTACAGATAAAGCCTTTACCATGCTGGAAATAATTGAAAAACATAGTCATGCAATTGACCACTTTTTGGCTTCTTTGATTCTCAGGCTGTTTGAAGAGTTGAATCCTGGAAAGAATTTGAAAACTGAGCATACCAATCTTGATCAGCTAATTGTCAATCAAGTGAAAGAATTATTTCACAATTACACATATATTAAAGGTGAAAGGGGTCTAGGGAAACAAGAGACAGAGAGAGAGAGAGAGAGAGAGAGAGAATGACATGGGATAAAGGCTTGATTGGTGACAGCCATGACTATTAAGATGTTGAGCCTGAGTTCAAAGTGAGGACAAGAGCAACTTTGTATTTGACAGTCTTTAGACAGGGTCACCACCCTGTACCAAGTATATGCCAACTTATTCAGATGTGATATTTAATTTCATATATCCTTTCTTTACCCACCAAAGTTTTTAAATGTTATATTTGTTTACCATGCCCTGTACCTGAATGTGTTCATAAAGTTTCCCATCCAACTCATTACTTGGCCATTATCAAGCTACAGATAAATTTAAGACAGAGCAACATAGATACATTCTTCTGGAGCGGTAGGTGGTTAGTCACCTTATGGGACTCATTAATCCCTAAAGCTGATAGAGCTTTAAAATAGAGATAAATTGTAAGCAGGTTTTGATAATTCTTAGATGACAGCTCATAATGGATTATTTAATTAAAAAAAAAAGTCTAACAATTATCTATTGAGCCTCTAATCAGATTGCTACATAAAACACAGAACACCCAATTAGTTTCTGATTTTAATAAATGAACAATATTTTAATATGCAGTATTTGAGACTTACTAAAGTAGGGATTGTTTATCTGAAATGAAAGTGTTGTCCTGATTTGTTTTTGTTTGTTTGGTTTTGGTTTGGTTTTGGTTTCCTTGCTTTCTTTGCCTGCTTGTTTTTGCTAAATCTGGCAAACATTGTCTCTTTTGTTATACAGTATTATCTCCCATGGGGCTTCTTAGTTGGTAAGGAAAAAAATTGCCTACCTTAAAAATGGTCATGAAGAATCTTTTAAATCACTCAAAGTCAAGTCTACTTAATTTAATGTCACTGCGCTATCTCAGTGATTCCAGAACAGACCATTTTTCCTGTGTTGAAAAGTTACTCTAAGTGCAAATTGTTAATATTTTCCAAATGCTACAACATCTTTTCTCTGCCACACGCCTTTGAATAACATCTTACATTCACTTAAGCACATCAGTTCCATATGTTTCTTCCTCAAACATCTTCCTCTAAGAACTTTCCACACCTTTTTCTCCATTCTGCATCCTTCATTCTAAGCCTGCTATTCAACTGACATTCAGGTCTTTTCCTTTCGCAGTCCTCCTGTGTTGGAGTGCCTATTCTTGATACCACATTTGCTTTTGTTGTTGTTTACCCAATTGTTGATAAAAGCATACCCTCCAGAATCTTCCTACAGGAGGCTACCCTGGAAATAAATATTTTGAGTCCCTGTAAGTATAACAGTGTCACTTGTCTATTCTTATTTGAGAAACTAAGTAGACTTTTAGTTTGAGAATTATTGTCACTAAGAATGTTGGGCCATTGCTTCTAGTTTCCAATGTTGCTGATGATGAGAAACACGATGCTATCCTGACCCTCAGTTCTCTACATATGACTCATTCCCCCCACCCCCCTTTTGAAGCTTTTAGAATTCATTCTTTAATTTGGGGTTTTAAAACATTGTGAGTTTTACTTATTATTTATTTATTTTAGTGTAGGTTTAATCACACACAGGGCTGGAACTTGTATTGTTTCTGATGATTACTGTAACAAAATACCACAAGCTGGTTGGCTTAAAGCAACAGATATTTAGCGTCTCACAGTTCAGGAGGCTGGAAGTCTAAAATCAAGACATCAAAAACTTGGTTCCTTCTGGAAACTGTGGGAAAATCTGTTCCATGACTCTCTTTCAGCTTTTGGTGGTTGCTGGAAATACTTGCCAATCCTTGGCTTGTAGCTATATCATGACAATTTCTGTCTGTTGCCACATGACTTTTTTCTGTGTGTCTCTTCTGTGTCCCTGTGTGGCCTTGTTATAAGAACACCAGTCATTGGATTTATGACCCTCTCTAACCCAGCATGACTTCATCTTAGCTTAGCCAATTACATCTTCAAAGGCTTTATTTGCATATAAGGTCACATTCTAATGTCCCTCGAGAACACAAATTCGGGTGGCCGTTAAACTACAACACTGCTCTGGAGGCCCTTTCATTCTGGATCTCATTGCTTCCACTTCCAGATGTTTTTCTTAATTAATTGATGTTTTCCTCCCCACTCTTTTCTTGTTTTACTCTCTGAAATTCCTATTATTTGTATTTTGGCCTCCTGGAATCATTGTCTAATTTTCTTCTCTTTTCTCTATTGTCCATCTTTTCTCTTTCATACTCTTCTATAAAACTTAATTTATTTTATTTTTTAAATTTTTATTTATTTTTAGAGAGAGGTGAAGGGAGGGAGAAAGAAAGGGAGAGAATCATGTATTGGTTGACTCTCAGATTCCCCCAGGACCTAGCCCACAACCCAGACATGTGCCCTGACTAGGAATCAAACTGGCAAATTTGCAGGACAATGCCCAACCAACTGAGCCACACCAGTCAGAGCTTAAACTTTTTAATTCCAGCTTTTGTTTCCATTTCAGTTTAGCTAAAAGTCTTTTTCTTGGATTTTTTTCTTTCCTTCTTCTTCTTCTTCTTCCTTTTTTTTTTTTTTTTTTTTGCCATGTTAAGACTAAGTTATTGTATCAGCCCAATTTTAATAATTTGGTTTATTATTTGCATAAATATGGCAAAAATAGTAATTGATCATATGGGCTTTTATTTTTTTACCTAGATTTCCACACCTAATTACATTTTAATTTTAATTTTAATTTTTAAAAAAGATTTTTCTCATTATATTCAGAGAGAAGGGCCGGGAGGGAGGAAGAAAGGGAGAGAAACATCAATGTGTGGTTGCCTTTCACCTGCCTCCAGCTGGGGACCTGGCTGGAGACCTGGCTTGCAATCCGGTTATGTGCCCTGACTAGGAGTCAAACCATCAGGCTTTGGGTTTGTAGGCTGGCGCCATTCCACTAAGCCACTAGCCAGGGCTTGGGCTCTTTTAAATTATTCTTTGCTGGAATTTTTAAAATATTATTTAAAATTTTATTTTATCGTTGTATTACATTCATCTCAGTTTCCCCCTTGCTGTTTCCTTCCCTACCTCGGGCCAATGTCAATCCCACATGTTGTCCATGTCCTTGGGTCATCCATACTAGTTCCTTGAGTAAACTTTCCCCTTCTTTGCCTCCTTCTCCCCCTTCTTTGCCTCCTTCTCCCCCCTTGCCCCTCCCCCTTCCCTTCGTACACTGAAAGTCTGTTCCTTGTATTCATGTCCCTGGTTCTGTTTGTTTGTTTGTTTGTTCATTAGCCTCCTATAATAAGTTACAACATATGGTATTTAAGTTTCGCTGCCTGGCTTATTTCACCAAGCATGGTACTCTCCAATTCCATTCATGCAATCATAAATGCTAGGAGTTCCCTCTTTCTTTCTGCTGCATAGAACTTCATTGTGTAAATGTACCACAGTTTTTTGGTCCATTCATCTACTGAGGAGCACTTGGGATATTTCCAGCTTGGCTATTGTAAATAGTGCTGCTATGAACGTAAGGGTGCATAGGTTCTTTTGAATTAGTGTTTCAGGAGTCTTTGGGTATAATCCTAGCAGTAGAATCCCTGGGTCATAGGGCAGTTCTATTTTTAGTTTTTTGAGGAAATTCCATACTGTCTTCTACAGTGGCTGCACCAGTCTTCATTCCCGCCAGCAGTACACCAAGGTTCCCTTTTCTCCACATCCTCTCCAGCACTTGTTGTTTTTTTATTTGTTAATGATGGTCATTCTGACAGATGTGAGGTGATATCTCATTGTGGTTTTAATTTGCAACTCTGATGGCTTGTGATGTTGAGCATTCTTTCATGTGCCTATGGGCCCTTTATATGTCTTCTTTGAAGAAGTGTCTATTCATATTCTTTGCCCATTTTTTAATTGGTTTGTTTGTCTTCCTGGTGTTGAGTCATATTCATTTTTTATATATTTCGGAAATCAAACCTTAGTCTGAGGTGCCATTGGCAAATATGTTTTCCCATATGGTTGGTTCCCTTTTTATTTTGTTGATATTTTCTTTAGCTGAGCAGAAACTTTTCAGTTTGATGTAGTCCCATTTGTTTATTTGTTCCTTTACTTTCCTTGCCTGGGAGATATATCAGTGAAAATTTTGCTACATAGGATATCTGCAATTTTTCTTCATATGTTTTCCTCTAGGGCTTTTATGGTGGCATCACTTATGTTTAAGTCCTTTGTCCATCTGAGTTTATTCTGGTGTATGGTGTAAGTTGGTGATCTGGTTTCATTATTTTTGCATGTGTCTGTAGAGTTCTCCCAACACCTCTTGTTGAAGAGGCTATTTGCACTCCATTATATGTTTCTTCCCCCTTTGTCAAATATTAGTTGCCAATAGAGTCTTGGGTTTATTTCTGGACTCTCGATTCTGTTCCATTGATCTGTTTGTTCTTGTGCCACTACCAGATTGTTTTGATTACTATGGCTTTGTAATATAGTTTGATATCTGGTATTGTGCTTCCTCCTACTTTGTTCTTCTTTCTCAAGATTGTTGTAGCTATTTAGGATCACTTTTGACTCCATATGAATTTCTTAAGTATGTGTTCTAAGTCTGTGAAATAAGATGTTGGTATTTTAATAGGGATTGTGTTGAATCTATAGATGGCTTTGGGTAGTATGGACATTTTAATAATGTTATTTCTTCCAGCCATGAACATGGTATATGCTTCCACATATTTGTATCTTCACTAATTTTTTTCTTCAGTGTTCTGTAGTTTTCCAAGTACACATCTTTTATCTCTTTAGTTAAATTTATTCCTAGATACTTTACTTTTCTGGTTGCTATAGTAAATAAGATTTGCTTTCTAGTTTCTTTCTCTGATGTTTAATTGTTGGTAAATAAAAAAGTCTTCGATTTATGGATATTAACTTTGACTCAGATGTTTTTCCAAATTCACTTACTAGGTTGCATAATTTTTTACTGGTGTCTATAGGACTTCCTATGTACACTATCATGCCATCTGCAAATAACAACAGTTTTACTTTCTCCTTTCCAATTTGGGTACCTTTGATTCCTTTTTTTTGTCTGATTGCTGTGGCCAGAACTTCCCAAACTATGTTGAATAGAAGTGGTGAGAGTGGACACCCTTGCCTTGTTCCTGATTTTAAGGGAAAGGCTTTCAGTTTTTGCCCATTGAGTGTAATGTTAGCTTCAGGTTTCTCATATATGGCCTTTATTATGTTGAGGTATGCTCTCTCTATTCCCATCTTGTTGAGTGTTTTTATTATAAAAGGGTGTTGTACTTTATTGATGCTTTTTGGCATTCATCAATATGATCAAATGGATTTTGTCTTTCAGTTTGTTTATTTAGTGTATTACATTTATAGATTTGCGAATATTGTACCATCCTTGCATCCCTGGAATGAATCCCAGTTGGTCATGGTGTATGATTTTTAAAATATATTGCTGGATCCAGTTTGCCAATATTTTGTTGAGAGTTTCAGTTTCTATGTGCATCAGTGATATTGGCCTGTAGTTTTCTTTCTTTGTTGGGCCTTGACCTGGTTTGGAGATTAGAATAATACAAGCCTCATAAAAAGAGTTTGGGAATCCTTCCTCTTCTTGGGTTTTTTGGAATGGTTTGAAAAGGATAGGTGTTAGTTCTTCCCTAAATATTTGGTAAAATTCCCCAGTGTAGCCATCTGATTTAAAGCTCTTGTGTGCTGGGTTTTGTGTTTACTGTTTCAATTTCTCTAGTTGTTATTGGTCTATTCAGGCATTCTGCTTCTTCGTGATTCAGTTTTGGTAGATTATACATTTCCATAAATTCATTCATTTCACCCAGGTTGTCAACTTTCTTGTCATATAGTCATATGTAGCAATTTCTTACAATCCTTTGTATTTCTGTGGTATCAGTTGTGATTTCCCCTCTGTCATTTCTGATTTTGTTTATTTGGGTTCTCTTGTTTGTTTATTTTTTGATGAGTCTAGTTAATGACTTGTCAATTTTGTTTATCTTTTCAAAGAACCAGCTCTTTGAATTGTGCTTTTAGTCTCTATGTCATTTAATTCTGCTCTGATCTTGATTATTTCCTTCCTTCTACTTGCTCCAAGCTTTGTTTGTTGTTGCTGTTCTAGGTCTTGTAGCTTTATGGTTAGGTTGTTTGAATTTCCTCTAACATTTTTAGGAAGGCCTGTATTGCTATGAACTTCCCCTTGAGGATGCCTTCACTGTGTCCCATAAGTTTTGGGGTGTTGTGAATTCATTTTCATTTGTTTCCAGAAATGTTTTGATTTCTTCTTTGATCTCACTGTTATTCCATTCATTACTTAATAACATGTTATTCAGTGTTAATGAATTAGAATGTTGTAATGCTTTTGGTTTTCTTCCTTGAGGTTGGTTTCTAGTTTCAAGCCTTTGTGATCTGAGAAGATACTTGGTATGATTTACATTATCTTGTTTTTGTGGAGGTTTGTCTTGTGTCCTACCATGTGGTCTATCTCTTCAAATGTTCCATGTGCATTTGATAAAAACGTGTATTCTTTGGAGTGAAAAGTCCTGTATATGTCAGTTAAGTCCATTTCATCTAGTGTTGTTCAATGCCACAATATCCTTGTTGTTTTTGCTTGGATAATATGTCCATTGTTGATAATGGGGTATTAAAATCCCCTACTATTAATATTAATATTAATGCTGTCAATATCCTCTTGAAGTCCTCCAAGATTTTCCTTATATATTTGTGCCCTACATTGGGCATATATGTTTATAAGTGTTATTTCTTCTTGAGGGATTTTTCCCTTAAGTATTATGAAATGCCCTTGTCTCTCTTTATAGTATTCCTTGTAAAACCTGTTTGTCTGAAATAGGTATTGCTACCCCAGGCTTTTTTTCATGTCCGTTTGCTTGAAATATATTTTTCCATCCCTTCATTTTCATTCTGTGTCAATTTTTTGTTCTGAGGTAGGTCTCTTGTAGACAGCATAAATATGGGTCATGCTTTCTTATTCATTCAGCTACCCTATATCTGTTTATTGGTGCATTTAATCCATTTGCATTTAAGGTTATTATTGACAGGTACTTCTTCATTGACACTTTCCCCCTTTGTTTCTGTATTCCTATCTCTTTCTCTGTTCCTTTGTCTTTTTAAAGCAGGCCCTTTAGCATCTCTTTCAATTCTGGTTTAGTGGAGGTGTATTCTTTTAGCCTTATTTTATCGGGAAACTCCTTATTCTACCTTCCATTTTGAATGAGAACCTTGCTGAGTAGAGTAATCTTGGTTGTGAGCCTTTGTTTTTCATTGCTTTGAATTTTTAATTTAATTTTTATTTTTATTTTTGCCATTCCCTTCTGGCTTGTATTGTTTCTGTTGAGAAATCAGCTGATAACCTTATTGGAGTCCCCTTGTATGTTATAGCTATTTATCTCTTGCTTCTCCTAGGATTCTCTCTTTGTCTTTGAAATTTGCCATTTTAATTATGTTGTTTCTTAGAGTGAGCCTGTTTAGGTTCATCTTCATTGAAACCCTGTGCTTCCTGAACTAAAGTGACATTTTCATTCATCAAGTTAGGTAAGTTTTCTGTAATTTCTTTTTCAAATAGGTTTTCTATGCCTTGCTTCTCTTCTCTTTCTGATATCCCTATGATACGGATATTGTTGCATTTCATCTTGTCCTGCAACTCTCTTAAAACCTCTTCGTTCTTTTTTAATTTTTTTTTTTTTTTTCATTTTGTTACACTGTCTGGTTATTTTTTTTCCTCGTTGTCCTCCAATTCTCTGACCCTGTCATCGGCTTCCTCTAACCTGCTTTGAATTCCTTCTATTGTGTTCTTCAGTTCAGAAATTGTATTCTTCATTTCCTCCTGGTTCTTACTGATGATTTCTATGTCCTTTTTAATGTTGATAGAATTTTCAGTAAGCTCCTTGTAGTTGCCCTGGAGTTCTCTGTAGTTTTCTTTGAGCTTATTGAGTTCATTGAGCTTTCTTATAACCATTATAATCATTTATTCGAATTCCATGTCTTGCTTGTTTGTATTTCATTTAGCAGTCTTTCTAGGGATTCCTCCGTTACTTTTGGTGATGAACTGTTTCTTTTTCTCCCCATTTTGGGTGTCTGTTGTTGCTTGTTTTTGTTTCTTGGATTAATCTGCTATGACTCCCTGCCTTATGGAGTGCCCTTATGTGGTAGGAGATTTATGGAGTTCGGTGGTACAGTCTCCTAGATTTCCTCAACTTGTTGCTCTTGTAGTGCCCTTTATGTCATTAATTTGGGCTGTCTGGTTGTATTTTGGATTTGGTTTATGTGTTTCTCCTTGATGAGTTTTTCACTCCAACTGCCTGATTGAGAGACACTCCTTCTACTACATCTCATATACTGTTATTGAGCTGCTCCTAAAACAAAACCGTAAGTCCAGGCAAAATAACCACACCTTCAAAGACATCTTACTCCTTTAATCACACTTTTGACTGCATATGAACCTAGCTAAATACCCATACACTCAAAGATAAACCCCATCCTTAATCATACCCTCAGCTGCCAATGAACCAGTCTTAATAAGAATATAAACATAATAAGACCATTATAAGAGAGGAAAAGCAACTGAGTTGACTGAAATATAGATAATTTTGAAAGGTGAAAAGGAGTAGCAAAGATAGTGGTGAGAAGTGGCAGGGGGATGCAAGAAAAAAGCAAACTTTATCTCTTATATAGAAATGGGGGAGGAGAATCAGAATTCAGTGAGTACAAGTGGACAGCATTAAGCCTAATCAGAAGATATATATATATATATCTTACAAGATGTATGTTATATGTTACAGGAATGTATTACCCAAATAATGAGAAAATAAAAACAAAGATATCTCCATTTAGAAAAAAAAGTAAATTGAGTATGTGTCACATGAATAAACAATGTAAAATGTCTAAAGAGGACTACAGAGGATTTAAAAAGAAAAAAAATACATTTATAAAAGGGAGGAAGTCATAATGTTAGAAAATTTATTAAACAGAGGAAACATATCTTATGTAACTTTCCCATAATAACAAAGCAGAGGGCCCAAGTGCACTTCATGAAGCATGAAAAAATGCAACTAAAGGTTAACGAAAAGGTAAAGTGATAGAATTTCATTTTACGACTTGCAAAATCTATGCAGTCTGGAATTGCATTTATATTAAGGAAGTGGGTGTCTCATTCCCACTTCCCAATTTTCCTCTTTATGGATATCACTGGTTCTTCTACCAGATTAATCCAGCTGAGATCATATTCTTTATGGAGACATGTTAAATAAGTTAAGTAAATTAGCCTGGTTGATATTATAGAAAAATGGTAGTTATGTAAACAATCCTACATCCCATAAAGATAAGGGTTAAAGCCCAAATTTCATCACCATATGCTCATTTCATCTCCCGTTTGCACTCTGGAGGTGATGGTTACAATGGGGAAAAATATCGATCCCAAGAAGCTAGAAATTATCTCAGTTAAGAAAAGAAAGAATGATAATAGGGTATAAGTTATATCAAGTCTTTAAATTCCTAAATTTTTTAGTTTTTTTTTTTTTTTTAAGGGAAATGTTATTGAAGAAGATTGTTTAAAAAGTTGATGAGGTGTAATAACAGACCAGGTTATGTGAAAACAAAATAAAACTACTGCATTAAACATTTTTAATCATTTTAACAGCCCTAATGGGCTGACAAAAATAGAAAGGAAATACTAAATAAGTACTAAAATAACAAAGGTAAATGGAAAATTTCATAGTTACTTTAGCTCTGGAGCTGTTTGTAAATTGGGTAGAAAGTAAGCTGTTTTGGATGGCCATGTGGTCTAGGGAATAAAAGTTAGCTCAGGACCCATTCGGTCTGTGTGTCTGTAAACCACCTGCCAGAGGCATTAAGCAAGGTCTCAGATGGCTACACTGTCGGGGAGAGGATAAATCAAGAGCATATCCACCCTGCCCCCTTTCCATCCTCGTAATTTTTGAGAGATGTACCTTGGCAGTGAGCAGAGCAGGAGAAAAGAAAGGAAAAAGGAAAGAGAGAATTGTCCCTGAGAGAATATAAACCATGGGAAGTCTCTTTCAAGGGTTTACAGCCCCAATTTTATAGTACCTAAATGGTCAAAAATATATAAATTATGATTTTAACTTAAAATAGTTTTTCACTTATAAAGAACCACCCTCTCCCTACTCCCTACACAAATAGTTGTTTATGGGCAGTGAACAACACACAGACAACAAGTACATAAGAAAACAATATACCATAAGTGAGGACCAACAGAAATAACAACCACCTAAATATTTCAGATATTGTAATTATCAGACATGAATTATAAAGTTATACTTCTATGTTTAATAAAAGATAATTTTGAAAATAAATGAAGGTACAGAGATTTATAAAAAGTATGTTATAGAAGGTTTTAAAAGAACCAAATTGAACTTTTGTAAAAATATAAATAACCAAAATCTGAAACTTTTTCAATGGTTGCAATGGGAAAAACAGCTATGATGAAGAGGTATTTACAACAGCTTATTAATTACAAAACACTGTGTTAAGTAAGCATTAGAGTTAAAAATGTGTTATATGTGAAATATGTGTTTTTTTTTTAATTTTATTGTTGTTGTATTACATCCATCCCCTTGTTGCTCCCCTCTGTCCCCCTCCCCACCCACCCATTCCCCCCAAAATCAATCCCACCTGTAGTCCATGTCCATGGTTCCTTTATACTAGGTTCTTGTCTAAGCTGCTCCCCTTCTTTGCCTCTGCCTCCCCCCTACCCCCAACCCCGTTCCCCCTGACCACTGAAGGCCTATTCCTTCTATTCATATACTTGGTTCTGTTTTGCTTGTTGTTAGTTTTGCTCATTATTGTCCCGTAATGGGTGAGATCATATGATATTTGTCCTTCACTGACTGGCTTATTTCACTAAGCATAATACTCTCCAGTTCCATCCTTGTTGTTGCAAAGGGTACAAGTTCCTTCTTTCTTTCTGCTATATAGAATTCCATTGTGTAAATGTACCAAAGTTTTTTGATCCAATCATCCACTGAGGGGACACTTAGGCTGTTTCCAGCACTTGGCTATTGTAAATAGTGCCGCTATGAACATAGGTGTGCATAGGTTCTTATGAATTGGTGTTTCAGGATTCTTTGGGTATAGTCCAAGTAGTGGAATTGCTGGATCAAAAGGCACTTCCATTTTTAATTTTTTAAGGAAACCCCATACTGTTTTCCACAGTGGCTGCACCAGCCTACATTCCCACCAACAGTGTATGAGGGTTCCCTTTGCCCCACATCCTCGCCAACACTTGTTGTTTGTTGATTTGCTGATGATTGCCATTCTGACAGGTGTGAGGTAGTATCTTAATGTAGTTTTAATTTGCATCTCTCTGATGACTAGCGATGTTGAGCATTCTTTCATATGCCTCTGGGCCCTTTGAATATCTTCCTCAGTGAGTTGTCTGTTCAGGTCCTTTGCCCATTTTTTAATTGGGCTGTCTGTCTCCCTGGTGTTGAGTCGCATTAGTTCTTTGTATATTTTGGAGATCAGACCCTTGTCTGAGGTATCA
>PVIW01001677.1:0-123187 GCA_004026585.1 Noctilio leporinus | reverse complement strand
CGTAAACATATTTTGGTGTAGGATATCCAAAAGTTTACTGCCCATATTTTTCTCCAGGACATTTATGATGGCACTGCTTATGTTTAAATCCTTTATCCATCTTGAGTTTATTTTGGTGTATGGTGTAAGTTGGTGGTCTAGTTTTATCTTTTTGCATGTTGCTGTCCAGTTCTCTCAACACCATTTGTTGAAGAGACTGTTTTTACTCCATTTGATGTTCCTTCCCCCTTTGTCAAATATTAGTTGACCATAGAGTCCTGGGTTAATTTCTGGGCTCTCTATGCTGTTCCATTGATCTATATGTCTATTCTTATGCCAGTACCATGCTGTTTTGATGACAGTATGTGTTCTTTCTTAAAGAACAAGAACTTCATAAGGGTTTTGTAAGGGCAAGATGGACGTGAGTTCTAACGTGATTCTTCTACTTGCTTTCTGTGCAATTTAAATGATTTATGTAAAGTCCCTCTGAGGTTCATTTGCTCTATTTGTAAAATGGAGACAATAGAAAAGAGATAGCATACAGAAAGCAATGACAGTATGCATGGCATTTGGTAGATACACAGTAATGTAAGTGTGATTGCATTATTAAGTAAAATTATTTGCTGAGGCAATGGTCTTGGAGAAACTTGAATATTACATTTAATTTCAAATTACTTGTGAACCTCTATAATCTCCAAAACCAATGAAGATATATCTTTTGATTTTAACATGGCTACCTAACAATTTGTGGAGAATATTGCTAGTGCCCTACCCAATATGTATCCCTCCTTCTTCCTAACATAACCTAAAATGTATTTGTGGCAGTAATATGCTAAGCTAATAGTCTGTCTCCCAGACCCTCAGAAGCCAGTATCCATGTGGCATAAATCTGGCCAGTAAGGTATTAACCACACTGCATGAGACTCACCACAAGCATGTTCCTTTGGCCTTTTGCCCCTTCACCACCTTCCTGCTGGGAATGCAGATGCATACCCTAGATGTGCAGCAGACACCTTGTGAGTATGCGAACAAGCCACATGAGAGCGCAAAGTAGGAGCACAGATGGAGCCTGGTTCTCCACCACTGAGCTGCCATGCACATCCAGTATTGCCTACTCCCACTACTTCTCGTGTGAGACAAGTATTTATTTATAAATACATAAATGCTTGTCTCACATGGATTTTTTAAAGTTTTATACCCTTTTCGATTACAAACTGTATTAGCAATGTTCTCCTGAAATAGAACCAACAAAATGTAGATGATAGATATAGATAGGTAGCTAGATGATGATAAATACATACATACATATGTACATATTACAGGAATTGACTTACCTGATTATAGAAGTTGAGATATCACAAGGTCTGCAGTTGGCAAACTGTAGGATAAGCTGTAAGCTTCAGTCAAAAAACTGGCAACCTTGACCTCTAAGAAAAGCCAATGTTTCAATTCACACCCAAAGCAGGAAAAGACCAACATTCCAGCTCAAATAGTATGGCGGGAGGATCTTGCCCCTTGTTGGCAGAAAGGTCAGCCTTTTTGTCCTTTACAAGCCTTTAGTTAATTAAATAAGGGTCATCCACATTAGGGAGGGCAATCTGCTTACTCATTACAAATTCAAATAGTAATTTCATCCAAAAACATGTAGATACACTCAGAATAATGTTTGACCCTGTGGTTCAGTCAAGTTGACACAAAGAATCAAGCATGACACAACCATCAGCTATAACCCTGTTACACCACTCCAGACCTCCTCGTGGGTACCTGTAAGATTGAAGTTCTCATTTAAGAATAAGCTTCTTTATGAGGTATGCCCACTATTTATAATTTTACATTTAGAAAGTCTAAGGGAGGATAGTGGAATATGGATACAAATATAAAGATAATTAAGAATAGTAAAGGAAATAGGCAAAGTAGTATACAATGTTAACTAGCCCTCAAGGAATAGCTGTAGTAAAAATCTGGGGAATACTTAGAGAAAAATTATGAAAGACACTCTCCCCTAAGGTGTCCTATATAATTGCTCCCAAAGGAGTTTTGAAATCTCAGTGCTAAACTAGGAAATGAGATACAAGCCACAGGTTCTACCACTGGCCCCAAGAGAGAGAGCAGAACCATGTACCTCCTCATCACTACAAAATCTTTCATGGTGTTCTTTTTAATCATTTTCCTGATAGTTTTGAATTTGTGTACAATGAGCATGTAAGGCACAAATTTATCTACACATTAAAACTGGTTTGATGAGCCCAAGGAAAGGTCCTAATTTACATGTGACATTTGCTCACTCATTCATTGACTTGGATGAATTATAGAGTGCATTCTATGTGTCTCTGTGTCAACCTCTGGGGACATGAAGCCAGGCACTCTGCAAAGTGATTCCAGGAGCCAGTTCTTCCCATAAGAGTTAATAATCTAATATTAACACTGATATACATGCAAATATTTCATGGCACTGAATAAAAGAATTCATCCAGGACATTCTCAGATGATGAACTATTTATGTCACAGACAAATTAGCTTAGCATTGAAGTTAATGTTTGCAAATAAGAGTAATTGGGAAGGTAATGAAATGTGTTTCTGCATGAACTTCCATTCCCAGTATAGCTGAACAGTCTTGGGCAAGTAGCAGAGCTTCTGGGAACTTCATTCTCATAAAGAAAACAAAGAAAACCTAGCAGATTCTTTGATGATTAATAAAGCTTATGAGATACGTAACATATGTAGCATAGTGTGCAGCACAGAATAAGAGTGAGTGGAAAGTGCTATTAGGAGCTGCTCCTACAATGATCACAATTGTCAGAATAATATTAATCTCACTAGAAAAGTAAAGGGTTTTACATATGACATGTATGTTTGAATTTCACAGACTTACCTTTCTGCTGCCAAAAAGTCAAGGTCCTTAAACTTAGTTCTCATCAAAGCAAATAGTATAGGTGGCCCAAAATACAGAAAGAAACCAAACTAAGTGATTCCTTTAAATGCTTCTGCCAAATCATGGACTTAACTAAGTCTATTTTGTTTTACCAACCACTGGTTTTCTGAAATCTCTCAGTCAATTAACCTCTTTAAGATGAGCAATTTTTGTATTGCTAAACATTATTTTCTAGGTGCTTTTTTTTAATGTATTCATATTTCTGTTTAACATAACACTACTTTTATTCATTTGTTTACTCATTCATGAAAAATAATGTTTTTAGCACTGCTTTGAATTTAACATGTTAAATAATATTACCAAGATAGACACAGTTCCTATTCCCAGGTACCTTAGTCAAGGCTGTTGTTATTCCTTCCAAATGTCTTTCAGATCTTTTCATGTCGTGCACTTTCCTGGACAATCATTGTACAATTTATCCCTTCAAGATGGTTCATAACATACATAGCCACTAAACCCCTATCTTTTTTTTTATAGACTATAATTCATCAAGCTTATTTTGATTTCTGTTTCTATTCACTAATTCTCCATTCATTGTGTTTAGTAGGTCCCACTATAGACACCAGTAGTGAGGCTTAATTTTAGTGGTTGAAAAACTGTCTGTGTTAAAGTTGAACAATAAGTCATTCCTCTGACACAAATGAGATTGTAATGCAATGGGAAGATGATACATGAAAAGGAGGCTTTCCGGTCAATTCTTTAGTGTTTTCATCAACTCAGCAGGTAGAAGAGATTGAATATCTTCTCAAAGCATATGTTTATCTGGAACATATGTACTAAGACATGAGCTATCACTTTTCCAAGCAAGATTTTAAACTAACTCCAAATACTTTCATGTTACAAGATATGAAAAAGTACTAAGCATTCAATGCATGAACTATAGCCATTTACTGTGTGAGAAACAGTGGGTAATTCTGTGCACATCAAATTTTCCTTTTCTCTCTTGATGCTAATGCCAGCCTTGGCTGATCTCCTGTGAAAGAGTAGTATAATGCCTTATGTAATATATACAGACCAGGGAGCCAGAAAAAACTTAGCAAATTTCTGGGAAGAGCTGAAAGCATGTTTTTGTTTTAGATGTCCATCC
Organism: Noctilio leporinus; assembly: GCA_004026585.1. NCBI lineage: Eukaryota > Metazoa > Chordata > Mammalia > Chiroptera > Noctilionidae > Noctilio > Noctilio leporinus. Next base: position 119,189 of record PVIW01001677.1, on the reverse strand, counting down.
TCCCATTCATGGTGAGATGAAATAAACATATTTCCAAAAGTTCAACAAAACTTTTTCAGAAGTTAAATGGGAACTCCTAGAAAGCGGAAAGGTATTGATTTCTTCCAGCCCAGCATCACTGTCCCAGACAAGTATTTAACAAATGGTGGCACAAAGTCTGAATTGATGTCCTTTCTGAGCTGCCTAATTTATGCCCTGGAAGTAACTCACACGGCAAGGCTTGCCTCTTTGTTTAATCATCCCCCAGCTCCTTCAGAGCCCAGTTGTGATGATAAAGCACCTCACTGATCCAGCGCCTGGTAGGAGCGCCCCTGGCTGCTCATGGACTTGCAGGTTCTCTGCCTCTCACTTTGCCTGTCTTGTGCTTGTCTGTCAGTGTCCACAGCAATCTGATTCTCTGTGTCTACCACTGTTTCAGATTCTCCCTATTTCTCTGTCACTGAGTCTCTCTTTCTGCTTCTCTTTGTATCTATTTCATTGTCTCTCCATCTGTTTCTCTCTTTGTCTCTGTGTTGTCCATATGTGTGTGAGCTTGTCTCTTTCTCTCTCATATGTGTGTTTTCAATCCAGTAGGCACCATCATATGTTTTTTGCAAATTCATGGTTTCTTAATGTAGAATCCACAGATGTCCATAGGGACCATAGGGACTTACAAACCCCTGAAGCTGAATGTAATTTTTTGCCTATAAACATTTTTCAGGAGAAAAGTTCAGAACTTTCAACAAAATTCCCAAAGGAGTTCTCACCACCCAGGCAAAAAGTTCTATTATCACTGTTGTTATTTTCAATAAATTATTAAGTTATTGTAAAGGTTTTACTTTTGGTCAATATATACCTCACCAACCAAGAATACTCACAGGCACACACCACTGTTACATGAAAGTTCACAAAAACATTTGACAGTTAAAATGCTACAAATAACTACTTTAGAGGCTTAGAAATTCCACCTACAGTGAACTTTCTCAGTTGTTACTGCTGTTATTTTTTAATCTTCAATATTTGAGAGCTACTTATAACATAGTCTAATGACCTTCATCTCCATAAATTTTTACTTTTCTGAATATTTCCACAAGAATCTTTTTTTTCTAAATAACTCCTTAAACACTCATAGGTGAGGATAGAGACATGATACATTTAGCAAGTAGCACATTCTATTCTGTACAATTAGTCCAACACAGGAGTTGTGCTAGAGAAAAGGTCGAAAAGGTTATATATTGTCTTGCTTTTCAGTGCAGCATGAGTTTTTGTGTTTGGCTTCAACAACTCCCCAGATGACAAAGCCATATATGGAAAATGGTCAAATTTAAAATGCAATTATCATTTTATTTATAAAACACTTCTAAAAAGAAATGATTTCTTGGGAAATGAGTTTCTGAGCAGAGAATTAGAAACAAAAATGGGTTCCTCAGCAAGGATACTGGTTTCAAGAAGCAACATGAGGCCAAGGATAGAAATGGCCTTTAATTTCCACAATGCCCAAAGGACAAATCTCTCAGACTGTACTTCAAAGCTCCCTAGAATGTAGCACTAAACTTCAGATCCATCCTGATCTCCAGTTGACTTATCTCTTCCCCTCTCCTTTGAACCCAATCTTTTAATTCCCTCCATGTCCTTCTTTGCTACTATGGCAGACAAGGTAATCACCAAAATAATGTACCTAGCATTCACATTTTTGTATTATTCTAGGCTTGGGTGTGTACATACATCTACCCAACAGAATAAGGTAAAAGGGGATATAGTATGCTAATAGTATGCTATGTAGGACTGGAATTTTAATATCTCTCTCTCTCTCTCTCTCTCTCTCTCTCTCTCTCTCTCTCTCCATCCCGCATCTCCAATGTTCTTTAAAGAAGCAAGTTGCCAAGAATCCTACAGCCCCAAGAAATTCTACCAACAAATCAAGGAAACGTGCAAGTGTATCCTGTCCTAGTTGAGTTTCTGATGAGACTCCAGCTCTGGTCAACACCTTGGTTGCAGACTTCTGAGATCCTAAGCAAGAAACCCCATCCAGCTGCCCCAAAATCCTTGAACCACAGAAACTGTAAAATAAATGTGTGTTGTTTTAAGCTGCTAAGTTTGTTACACAGAAAATAAAATTCATACAATTAGTACTTAGCTCTTTTTCTAGAATGTTCTTACCCCTCTTTTGAAATGCTTTCCCTTTGTCAAGAATCAAGTCCAAAATTTCTCCTTCATATTATTCTCACTTAAAAGCTGGAACTTTATCTCAGGGCTTTGCTAGCAGTTTGATATTCAGCCTCTCCCCTATACTCCTTAACCACATGAGTGACTCTGGGCCTTGCTGTCATGTAGAAATGTGTCTGCATGTTGCCATGTTGATACACATCTGTATAATTGACCCCTTGACCTGATCACTTCTTCCTGGCTTTAGCCCTGTTTCCCTGGGCACCCCACTCTTCCTTTCAACTCTCTTCTTTCTCCACAGCAAAGAAAATCCCTCCCTGACTTTAGTGAGACTCCAGCTTTAGGCCTGTGGCCTGGTTTCTACTCGGCTCTGAACCCAGGCTGATTTTCTTAGTTAACCAAACACTATGTCTCAAGTTTGAGAGAAGGTATGAGGGCTTGAATCTGAGTCCTCCCATCAGTCTCTTTTCTGATCAAGAAAGCCTCACCACTGGTACTCTAGAGCAACAGCTGTGATACCGGCATCTCATTAGGCCCCCACCCCCCTTTTTAAACACTCCACACTTGGATAAGCCAATTTTGAGCCCACATCCAGGTCACGATAGATGTACCTCACTTATTCCACCTGCACCCTCTAAACATGAGGTGAGGGTAGAGCTGACGTTCGATGACCACAAGGTATCATCCAGCACATATTAGAATGAGTGGGAGTGTAAACTGTGAAAGCCTTTTTAAAGGACATTTTGAAGTATCTATATAAATATAAGAATTTATACCCTTTGACCAAATAATCCCACTCTGATTAGTATAATAGAAAAATATCTTCATGGGTGTACAAGGCCATTCAGTGGAGCATGGCTTTTAGAGTAAAAATCTGGAAAATGTAGAAGGTGGATGAAATAATTATGATATATCCATACATTCATACTACAGGCTGGTATTCAGCAATTAGAAAGGATGCTGGAACTTTTGCCTTTAAAGAAAGTGATTAGACATACTTTTCCCTATTCTTCCTGCTAAGTATAGCTAAAAATGGTGGGTATCATGTATAAAACAAACATAAGGCAACTCTGAAAGGAGTGCAGAAGTCAGATCAGCTGGGGGCCTGTGATCAGTGGGATGGCAAAGCAGCCAATGTCATGGGTTTCCTTTTCTCTTTACACATACTGAAATTGGAACTGAGAATGGATGCAGCCCCCTATGCAAGTGCTTGTAACATTCTTAGTGGCCCCAACTAGAAACAAACAGGATGTCCTTCAATGGGTGACAAAGGTAAATAAACGGTGGCACATCTACACTATGGAATACTATTCAACAGTAAAAAGGAATGAACTATTATCCAATAACAGAATGAATGTTCAGAGAGGTGTGTTAAGGGAAAAGAATCAATCCCAAGAGGCTACATTCTATAAAATGCTGTTTGTATAATGTTCTTGAAGTCACAAAATTATGGACATGGAGAATAAAGTAATAGTTTCTGGGTTTACAAAGGAGGTGAGGACAGGAGAGGAATAGGTGCAGATGCAAGAGGGTGACACAGGGTTCCTGCAGTGATGGAAAGGTTCACTACCTTAACTGTAACAATGTGACATTTGGGTTTTGAAATTCAACTTCAGTTTTACAAGATATTCCCACTGGGTGACACAGTGAAAAGATACTCATAAGATTGCTTTGTTTTTTGCACATGTGACCTCACAATCATCTCAAAATAAAATAAAAAGCATACTTTTTAAAAAAGGAAATCTAATCTCTCATTGCTCCAAGATGCACGGTTGAAAATCAGTAAGTTATAGAACACCAACTAAGTATGACCCCATTTATGCTAACAATATTAACCAAACTTTAGAGACTTACTGGGTGACGACAGGCACTGTTCCAAGTCCTTTATATATGCTCATTCACTGAACCCTCGTTATGAATCTATGGCTTAGGCTCTACTGTTTTGTGCATTCTACATAGAAGGAAACTGAGGCTCAGATAGCTCAGCCAAGGTAACTCAGCATAGGATAGTTAGGATTTAAATTCAAGCTGCCTGACTCCAGGATTCACACCCTAAACCTTTAACTAATTTTTCTAGCTCTCGGTCTGAAATGACTTTTTACATGTGAATAAGTAGAAAAATGGTTTTAATACATGACCAATGGTTGGTTTCCTTCCAAAAAGTCTTTTCAGATAGGAGCTCTGATTTGTAGCCTTTGACAATTCACACAGCACAAATATAGCCCATTTCAAATGTTAGAAGCTAGCTCTGACACATAACTGGTTGTGTCCCAGTGTGAGACACCACAAATTGAAGCTAGGGTGTTTTGGGGTAGAGGGAAGGAGAAATACCATATGATCTCACCTATAAGAGGAATCTAATAAGCAAAATTAACTAACAAACAAACTAACAAACAAAATAGAAACAGACTAACAGTGACCAGAGAAGAGGTGGGGGAGGGAGGAGGGGGTAATAGTAGAAAGAAAGGGACTATTTAAAGAACATGTATAAGTGACACATGGACAACAGAGTGGGGATTGACTGTGGGAGTGGGAGGTGGGATGAGCAGAAGAGGGCAAGGAGAAAAAATGGGACAACTGTAATAGGATAATTAAAAAATCTTTTTAAAAATACAAAAAATAAAAATGTTTTACTTATTAATTGTTTACAATAAGAATACACACATTGCTTTGTAGTTTAAAAATATAAAATAAAAGCAATATAAGGATGTATCCTATTGGCTTAGAACTTAAATCCTTTATGGTTCCAGCCCCTTCCATCATACTGGGTGAGGCAAAAGTAAGTTTACAGTTGTGAGCATGTGAAACATAGGGTTTATTCTTGTATTATTTATTAATTACTGTACTGTTTTCCATATGAACAACTATAAACCTACTTTTGCCACTCCTATTTTCTAGTGTTCAAAACACTTCAATGCACCCATTACCCCCAAAATTACCTCAGCCTTCTTCCTAGGATATATGTGTTCTCTGAAAGATTTGGCCTTGGCTGGGTCCCAGCCTCACTTCGTGTGCCTCTCCTTCTGCAAAATCCTATGCATCGAACTACTTATCATGCACTATCCATCACAGTGCCTTTGTTTATGCCACTTTTGCTTCTGGGCAGACCTTTCTCACCCCATGTCCCCACACATGCACCATAGCTGACATAAAGCCTTCCACTAGACTGTACCCTCTTTGATAGAAGAAATCATTTCTTACTCATTTTTCTTTCCTTTAGTCCCCATAGCAACCATACATAGGGGGTCATTTATTATCCACATTTTATAGGTAAAGAAACTCTGATTAAGAACTCATTCCATCTGTATTACCTATTGTTGCATAACAAGTTACCTCAAAACTAAGCAACTTCAAACAATGATATTTATCTTTTGCAGGTTCTGTGGGTCAGAAATCTGGGCATTAGTGAATCTCTGGGACACGTTCTCTCACAAGGCTACACCAAATTTACACTTTTCAGTTTCAGTGTTTGTTCTCTGCTGTCTCTCAGCACCCAGGACAGTGCCTGGCACACTTTAGGCATTCAACACGTATTTATTAAAAGGATGTGTTCAGGCAGATGAAAGACACTGGATATCCATGTAGAAATGCGGGCAATGTTAGCATGTCTGTTATCTGCCCCTTGGCAGCTACTAACACAAATGGCGTCCATGCCTTCATGCCATCCTTTCCCTTTGAGTGAGTGAAGGTGGGACCTAGTGATTTACTTTAGCAAAAAAAAGTTACAAAAGTGATGGGATAGTACTTCCAAGATTAGGTAATGGTGAAAAAGAGTTCCAAGCAGAGGGAACAGCAAATGCAAAGACCCTGAGGTAGGGCTATGCCTGATGTGCTCAAGGAACAGAGAGGAGGCTTGGAGCGAGGCAAAGGGGTGGAAGGGAGGGAAAAGGTCAGAGGGCATGGCAGGGCCTTGCAGACCATGGTAAGTACTTGAGTGTTTTACTTTAAGCATGTCAAGAAGCCTTTGGAGGGTTAAGATTTATTTTCATGTAGTAAGACTAAAGTATTTTTTGAGCCTCTCTCTGACCCTCACCAATGTCCTGAATTTGACAGTTTTTCTTTTATCTTTTTCAAAGGAAGGAGAATTTACAAATTGTCAGCACAAGACATACCCACACGGCAGGGTTCACCATCATGAATCTAATGTCCTTGTGCTGAAGCCTTCACTTCTTTTCTCTTTTTGGCTTCATTTAGGAGGTCAACAGCAAGTTGTGAACAAAACAGCAAAGAGATATTTTTTCTCTTTCTTTTTCTAAGCAAACCTCCTGATTTTGCCTGAACAAACACCCTCCAGTTTGACTAAGAACACACAAACACTAGCCAAAATGAAGTCCAAAGCTGCGTAAGATGAAAGCCAAGCTGACGGGTCCAGAGCACCTGTGTAAGCAAACACTCCCACACCGCCCAGTGTGCACCCAGGGAGTCCTCACAGTTTAAAGAGGCTTTGTGTCATCTATGTGTTTCTAGATTTAGACTTGATGCTTCACCCTCTCAAGATTTGAAGCAAGCAGATCCAAGTTCTGATGCTTTCCATGGCAGGAGTAAAACCGAGGTTCTTAGCCTTGGTGGTGCTGGCATTCTGGCCTGCATTATGGCTTGCTGTAGGGCTCACCTGAACAGCTCTGGACATCTAATAGCATCTGTCCTCAATCCACCTTTCTGAGGTGAATACCAGTAACACCTTCCCAGTGTGATAGCCAAAACATCTCTAGATATTGGCTATCCAAATATCTCTTGAAGGGCAAAATGGTTCCATTTGAAAATATAATTCTATAAAGGCTCAGGTGTGTGCTCTTGGGGAAGTTACTAATTCTCTTTGACCTGTAATTGTTCGCCTAGACAGTGAGAAGAAGAATGTTATCCTACGTGCCTAAGAATAGAAAGTTGGACAATGTGATTTTCTGAGGGCTCTGTTCAAGATGCATACTTGTGTAAACCTGTGATACTCGATGAAATCATTACATTCAATTGAGTGTATTCCTGTAATACTCTGAGCTACTTAAAGGCCAGAAAGAAATCTTCCACAGCATTGTGTGCTGATGTCCAGTTCGTGACATGCAATATGTTCTTAATAAATATTGGCTTAATTATGATTAAACATTACCCATGCTTTCTTTTCATGATTGCACTACTAGACCTCTTATAACTAGCATATATTGTACTTAATTGATGCTTAATGGTGCTATTTAATGTGGTGAGGATACCTTAAAATCAGGTCCTTTATTAATTCAAAGATGTTCAAGTTTACCAACCTATTGATCATTGACAATGATCCAAGTACTGGATAGATGGATATGAATGGAATATTGCTCCTGCCCTTCAGAGAATCATGCTAAGTGACATAAGTCCCACATCAGAAGAGATTCCACTCTACAATGAAAGATGTTACAGTCAAGATGACAGAGGGTTCCAGAGATAACTGCATAATTCTGCCAATCATATCCTTGTATGGATTCCTAGGGTAAAGAATAGTAGAAAATTGAGGTCTATTAATAGAATAAACTATAATTTATAGAAATTAAGCCATTCTTAATAGAACTCTTCATGAGATGAGTAGGCATTTCTCCACTTTCCTAACTGAATCATATGTGTAATTGAATCCAGTGATGGTTTCATGTTGAATGCCAACTTTGATACCAATCCACTTCCAGACAAATATGTCAAGAATGATGCCAAGGCTGCATTCAAGCCCATTCTCAGTGTCACTGTGGATCCAGCATGAAGAAATCGTGATTCACTTCTAGGTATCAACTTATCTCTGATTTAACCTTTTCTTAAAAAGTCAAAATAACATTGTAAATATGGTCCACCATGTCAACAAATGACATTATCATTTGACTTGCTTGGGCCAAAGTTTTTGGAATCATCCCAGACTCCTTTTACTCTTACAGGTCATATCTAAATTGCCAGCAAGTGCTAGTAGCTATATTAGCAACACATATCCACTTCCACTGCTTCCACCCAGGTACAAACCTCCATCATCTGTTTCCATCCCCAGCTACTGTCCTTTCCACCATATTTACCCAACAGCTATTTCTTGAACAACCAACAAACTCCCAACTCAGGACTGTTGAGCTCCTAGTTCCCTTTAGCTGGCATGCTTAAAGTAAAACACTTAAGTACTTATCAGGTAACTTTACAGCTTGATCCCTCACCTCTTCCAGTTTTTCAATGAGGCCTTCCCTGGCCTTTCTATTTACAACTGCAACTCTCACATCCTACACTTTCTCTGACTCATCATCACTCATAGGTATCACTCATCATCAGTTGATATCCTGATATGATTTTATCATTTATTTAGTAGAGACATCTCCCCCCTAAAATATATATTGCATGAAGACAAAGATTTCTCATTATTCTGTTCACTGTAACATCTCTAGAATCTAGAAAAGTGCAAGCACATGGTGGTTGATTAATAAATATTTGTCAAATGAAAGTAGATAAACAAGTGAATGATCAGAGCTATAATTCAATGACACTCAATGATTGTGGTACTATAGGAGCCTCTTTGTTCCTACACTAAATGACCCAGTACAATAATGCTTTTATTACTTCATTATAGCGAGTAAGTCTGTTTAAAGGTGTACCATCTATTGTAACAGCTACCAGCTATGTGCGGCTTTTTAGATTTAAATTTACACTAATGAAAATTAAGTAAAATAAAAATTTCCCTCCCTCAGTCTCATTATCCATATTTCAAGTGCTTACAACCCACATGTAACTGGCAGCTACTATAATGGACAGCATATACATAGAATATTTTCATCATTGCAGAAAGTTCTCTTGGCCAACACAGTTCTAAAATATTCACTCCAACTACCAAAAAGTCATTACTATAATTAATCTGCTGATTTAAAGACCAATTAAATCATCTTGTTAAAACTGAACAACAACAGGAGTACCTGTCAAGGCATGAAGAATTCTCCCATGAGCTTGTGTGCCTGCACTGACCCATATTTTATCCCTCCAAGTCTTTTCTTCCTTCATTTTGGCTTTTTACTGCTGTTCCAAAGTGATGAATTTGCCAGGCAGATGTTCTGTAGTTCAATGGGTTGCTATAGTATCACCTCTACCACATAAAAATTGCCCCCTAAACTCAGGACTTTATTTTATCAATCTTTGCAGATAAAAGACACATGACACAATTGTCAGAATTAAAGATAGAAGTGGGAAAATTTTGTGTGTGTGTGTGCGCGCCTGGGGATCAGAAGAGTGATAAGTAGATAGGAAGACAGGAAATTGACCAATTATGAAGACAGATGGAAAGAACATTGTAACATCAATGGTAGTTGACATTCATAGTATAGGATAAACAGGTACAGGAACAACATGGTGTGCATTTATTATTTACAGTTTGAGGAGTTTTGTTAATTCAGGAAGAAAAGGCACAAAATTTGAATGTCTACCATCAATTTTTTTCAGTAGATCATGGGACTCACATGCTGCTTCATTATTGACTCCCTCCCATATATATACTTCCAATGCTCTTCAAATAATCCAGCCAAGTGACCTGCAGAGGTCAGGGTGGACAAAACTCTCTGGAAAGGAAGTATTTTACCCTTTCTGCCATCATCTCTCTCATATCCTGAGGACAAACAGATCTGTCACTGCCGAGGGAAGTCCGCACTTCAACACATAACTGCCACCTTCAGAAATCATTTCAGTCTCTCTCCCTCTTCTTGCTTAATTACAAACTGCCTTCAGATCCATCTAAGGAACTTTACTTATCCCTGACTAACAACAAGCCCTCAAGGCCAAGCTCAGAGGCCGAGTTTAAATAAGCTACCTATACAACCTGACCTACTTTTAACCCTGATAAATAATAAAAGGAAAAAATTAAGCAAACTTCTTAAAACAATACTCAAGATGGTCTTTTTAAAAAAAGACTTAAACATTTTTTTATTCATTGTTTTTAGAGTGAAGGTCAGGGAGGGAGGGAGAAAGGGAGAGAGACATCAATGTATGGTTGCCTTTCACCTGCCTGCAGCTACAGACCTGGCTGGAGACCTGGCTTGCAGCCTGGTTATGTGCCCTGACTGGGAATCATCAAGATGGTCTTTTAATTTACAATGAAAAGTTATCTATTTTTAAATTTCTCATGCCCTGGCCAGTGTGGCTCAGTTGATTGAGGCATTACACCTGTAACTAAAAGGTTGCAGGCTTGATTTCTACTCAGGACACATACCTAGGTTGCAAGTTTGAGCCCTGGTCTGTGTGTGTGTGTGTGAGGCAACCAATTGATGCTTCTCTCTTGCATTGATGTTTTCTCTCTATCTAGAAGCAATGGAAAAATGCCCTCAGGTGGGGATAAAATAAAATGTGATGTCTTTTATGTGATTTGTCTCTATTTTTTCTAGTCTGAGGAATAGTTTTACTATTTCACATCTAAAATATTGTTTTTGGATGACCAAAATTTTAACATGGTAACTTTTTACTATTTTTAAAAATTAATTTATTGTTCTATTATACTTGTCCCATGTTTTCTCCATTGCTCTTCTTTATCACACCCACCCTATTGCCTCTCCCACAGTCAATCCCTACTCTGCTGTTCACATTCATGGGTCATTTATAATAGCTCTATGACTAAAACCTTCCCTTTCATTCCCCACTTCTCCCATACTCCCCTCACCTCTGATCACTGTCAGCCTGTTCCATGTTTTCATGCCTTTGGTTCTATTTTGCTCATTTGTTTGTTTTGTTCATTAGTTTCCTATATTAGGTGAGATAACATGGTATTTGTCTTTTGCTACTGGCTTATTTCACTAAGCATAATGCACTCCAGTTCTATGCATGCTGTCACAAAAAGCCGAAGTTCCTTCTTTATTTTTGCTATGTAGTATTCTATTGTGTAAATGTACCACAGTTTTTTCATCCATTCATCCACTGACAGGCACTTAGGCTATTTCCAGTATATGGCTATTGTAGATAGTGCTGCTATGAACATAGAGTTTCATAGATTCTTTTGAATTGGTATTTCAGGATTCTTCAGGTATAATTCTAATACTGGAATAGCTGGATCAAAAGGCGGTCCCATTTTTATGTTTTTGAGGAAATTCCATGCTGTTTTCCATTGTGGCTGCACCAGTCTGCATTCCCACCAACAATGCACCAGGGTTCTCTTTTCTGCACATCCTCACCCATACTTGTTGTTTGTTGATTTCTTTTTTTGTTTTTTTAAGATTTTATTTATTATTATTTTTAGAGAGAGGGAAGGGAGGGAGGCAGAGAGGGAGAGAAACTCAATGTATGGTTGCCTTTCACCTGCCTCTAGCTATGGACCTGGCTAGAGATTGGTTTGCAACCTGGTTATGTGCCCTGACTGGGAATTGAACCAGTGACCTTTGGGTTTGCTGGCTAGCGCCTATCCTCTGAGCCACTAGCCAGGGCCTGTTTGTTGGTTTCTTAATGATGGGCATTCTGACAGATGTGAGGTGGTATCTTATTGTGGTTTTAATTTGCATCTCTCTGTATAGCTAGTAATGTTGAGCTTTCTTTCTTATGTCTATGGGCCCTTTGTATATCCTCCTCACAGACATGTCTATTGAGGTCTTTTGCCCATTTTTTAATTGGGCTATCTGTCTTCCTGGTGTGAACTTGTATAAGTTCTTTATATATTTTGGAGGTCAAACCCTTGTCTGAGGTATCATTGGCAAATATGTTTTTCCATAGAGTTGGCTTCCTTTTCATTTTGCTGATGTTTTCTTTAGCTGAGCAGTAACTTTTCAGTTTGATGTAATCCCATTTGTTTATTTGTTTCTTGCTGTAGGAGAAATATCAGTGAAAATATTGCTGTATGGGATATCTGAAATTTTACTGCCTACGTTTTCCTCTAGGACTTTTATGGTGGCATGGGTTATGTTTAAGTCCTTTATCCATCTTGAGTTTATTTTGCTGTATGATACAAGTTGGTGGTCTAGTTTCTTTCTTTCTTTTCTTTCCTTTCTTTCTTTTTTTTGGCATGTGCCTGTCCATTTCTCCCAGCATCACTTGTTTCATTTGTTTAAGAAACTATTTCCCTCCATTTTATGCTCCTTACCTCTTTGTCAAATATTAGTTGACTATCGACACCTGGGTTTATTTATGGGCTCCCTTTTCTGTTCCATTGATCTGTTCCATTATTTATTCTTATGCCAATATCATACTGTTTTGACTATAGTGGCCTTGTAGTATTGTGATTCCTTCTAGTTTGTTCTTCTTTCTTTCTTTGTGGTTGTTTTTGGCTACATATAAATATTTGAAGTATTTTCTCTAGGTCTCTGAAATATGTCATCTGTATTTTAACAAGGATTGCATTGAATCTATAAGTTGCTTTGGGTAGTATGGGCATTTTAATGCTATTAATTCTTCCCATCCATGAATATGGTATATGTTTCCATTTATTTGTATTTCCTTAATTTATTTCTTCAGTGTTCTGTAGTTTTCCAAGTACAGGTCTTTTACCTTTTTGGTTAATTTTATTCCTATGTACTTTATTTTTCTTGTTGCTATAGTAAATGGTATTTGTTTTCTGGTTTCTGTCTCTATTTCATTGTTAATGTACATAATGCCTTCAATTTCTGGATATTGACATCAAACCAGCTATTTTTCCAAATTCACTTATGATGTCGAGTATTTTTTGGGTGCAGCCTATAGGATTTTTAAATGTACATTATCATGTCATCTACAAATAATTAGTTTTAGTTCCTTCTTTCCAATTAGGATGACTTTGATTCCTTTTTTCTTATCTGATCACTGTGGCTAGAAGTTCTAAAACTATGTTGTATAGATGTGGAGAGTGAGCCCTGGCTGATGGCACAGTGGATAAGGAGCCAGCCTGCGAACCCAAAGGTCACTGGTTCAATTCCCAGCCAGGGCACATAACCAGGTTGCAAGCCTGGCCTCCAGCCAGGTCTGTGGCTGGAGGCAGGTGAAAGGCAACCATACATTGATGTCTCTCTCTCTGTCTATGCCTCTCTCTCCCTTTTTCTCTCTCTAAAAATAATAAAATCTAAAAAAAAAAAAAAGAAGAAGAAGAAGAAGAAGTGGAGGGTGGACACCCCTTTCTTGTTTCTGATCTTAGGGCAAATGTTTTTAATTTTTTCCCACTGAGTATAATGTTGGCTGAAGAATTCTTTATATGGCTTTTATTATGTTGAAGTTATGTTTACTTCATTCTCATTTTTATGTGAGAATTTTTATCATAAACGGGTGCTGTACTTTCTCAAATGCTTTTTTAGCATCTATTGATATGATCATATTATTTTTGTCTTTCATTTTGTTTATGTGGTGTATTACACTTATTGATTTGCAAATATTTACCATGCTTGCATCCTGGGATGAATTTCACCTGATGATGGTGTGTGATCTTCTTAATGTATTGCTAGATCTGGTTTGCCAATATATTGTTGAGGATTTTAGCATCTATGTTCACCAGAAACATCAGTCTATATTTTCTTTCTTTCTTTTGTTTTTTAAAGATCTTATTTATTCTTTTCAGAGAAAGGGGAAGGGAGATGGGCAGAGAGGGAGAGAGACGTCAATGTATGGATGCCTTTCATCTACTTCCAGCTAAGGACCTGGCTGGAGATCTGGCTTGCAACCTGCTTATGTGCCCTGGTGGGGAATTGAACCAGCGACTTGGTTTGCAGGCCAGGGCCTTATCCACTGTATTACCAACCAGGGCCTGGTCTGTATTTTCTTACTTTCTTGTGTCTTGACCTGGTTTTATGATTAGAATAACACTGGCCTCATAGAAAGAGTTTGGGAGTCTTTCCTCTTCTTGGACTTTTTGGAATAGTTTGAGGATAGGAGTTAGTTCTCCCTAAATGTTTTGTAAAATTCACCTGTGCAGCCATCTGCACATCCAGGGCTTTTGTGCACTGGGAGTTTTTTGATTGTTGCTTCAATTTCTCTAGTTGTTATTGGTCTGTTCAGGCTTTCTGCTTTTTCTCAATTCAGTTTTGGAAGATTATATGTTTCCAGAACTTTGTCTATTTCACCTAGGTTGTCCACTTTCTTGTGGTATAGTTGTTCATAGTGGATTGTATTTTTGTGGTATCAGTTGTGATTTTTTTTCCTGACCTTTTTGATTTTGTTTATTTGGGTCCTCTCTCTTTATTTCTTGATCAGTCTTGTCAAAGGCTTGTTGATTGCATTTATCTTTTCAAAGAAGCAGCTCCTGGATTTATCAATCCTTTGAAATATTCCTTTAGTTTCTATAATTTAATTCTGTTCTGATCTTGATTATTTCCTTTCTTCTACTTGCTCTGGGCTTTGTTTGTTGTTGCTCCTCTAGCTCTTCTAGCTTTATGGTTAGGTTGTTTATTTGAAATTCTTCAATCCTTTTTAGGTAGGCCTATATTGCTTTGAACTTTCCTCTCAGGACTGCCTTCACTGTCTCCCGTAGGTTTTGGGATGTTGTAAGGTCATTTTTACTTGTTTCTGGAAACTTTTTTATTTTTTCCTTGATTTCATTGTTAGCTCAACCATTATTTAATAGCATGTTATTCATTATCTAAGAATCTGAATGTTTGAGGTTTTTCCTTGAGGTTCGTTCCTAGTTTTAAGCAATTGTAATCTGAGAAGATGCTTGATATCATTTCCAGTTTCTTGAATTTGTTGAGGCTTGTTTTGTGTGTTACCATGTGGTCTATTTTTGAGAATGCTCCATGTGCATTTGAAAAGAATGTGTGTTTTGCTTCTTTGGGGTGAAAAGTTCTGTATATATCTATTAAGTCCATTTGATCTAGAATGTTGTTCAATGCCACATATTCTTGATGCTTCTTTGTTTGGAAGATATGTCTATTGTTGACAATAGGGTATTAAAATTCCCTGCTATGAATGTGTTGCTGTTGATATTCTTCTTGAAGTCCTCTAAGATTTTCCTTACATATTCAGGTGCTCCTATATTGGGTTAATATGTTTATAAGGGTGATATCTTCTTGATGGATTGTTCCCTTAAGTATTATAAATGTCCTTCATTGACTCTTTGTATGGCCTCTGTTGTGAAACCTATTTTGTTTGATATGAATATTGCTACCTCAGCTTTATTTTCAGGTCTGTTTGCTTGGAATATTTGTTCCATCCTTTCACTTTCAGTGTATGTAGATCTTTTGTTCTGAAATGGGTCTCTTGTAGACAGCATATATGTGGATCATGTTTTCTTATCCATTCAGCTACCTGTATCTTTTAATTGGTGCAAAGCAGACCCTTTAGCATCTCTTGCAATGCTGGTTTGGTGGAAATATATTCTTTTAGCCTTCTTTTGTCTGGAACACTCCTTATTTCACATTTCATTTTGAGTGAGAGCCTTGCTAGGTAAAGTAGTCTTGATTATAAACCTTTGTTCTTCATTGCTTTGTATAATTTTTGCCATTCCCTTCTGGCTTATAGTTTTCCTGTTGAAAAATAAGCAGTTAGCTTTATTGAAGCTCCTTTGTATGTTATTGGCTGTTTCCTTCTTACTGCTTTAAAAATTCTCTTTTTGTCTTTGAAATTTGCCATTTTAATTATGATGTGTCTTGGAGTGAGTCTGTTTGAGTTCATCTTCATTGGGACCCTCTGTGCTCCCTGGATATACATGACTTTTTCTCTCCTCAAGTTAGAGAAGTTTTCTATCCCTTTGTTCTCTTTTCCCCTTCTGGTATCCCTATGATACAGATATCATTACATTTCATGTTGTCTTGCAGCTCTTTTAAAACCTCTTCATTTCTTTTCAGTTTTTTTTTCCACTTTGTTGCACTATCTGGGATTTTTTTCTGTGTTGCCCTCAGTTTGCTGATCTAATCCTTTGCTTCTTCTAGCTTGCTTTTGATTTCTTCTGCTGTGTTCTTCAAATTAAATTGCATTCTCCATTTCTCCTGGGTCTTATTGATAGTTTCTATGTTCTTGTTAATGTTGGTGTAGCTCTGAGTCAGCTCTTTGTAGCTTCCTTGGAGTTGTTTGCAGTTTTCTTTGGGCTCACTGAACTCATTGAGCTTCAATATAATCATTATTCTGAATTCCATGTCTGATAGTGTACTTCCCTCTATTTTATTTAGCACTCTTTCTGGGGATTCTTCATTTCCTTTTGAAAGGGGGATGGTTCTTTCTTTGTTTCCCTATTTTAGTTCACTCATTTGTTTCTGCTTCTTAGATTTATCTGCTTTTACTTTCTGTCTTTGTATTGTGGTCTTCTGTGGTGGAAGACCTGTAGGATTCAATGGTACAGTCTCCTTGAACTTCTGAACTTGATGCTTTTGGGATGCCCTTTATGTCACTTATTTGGACTCTCTGGTTGCACTTTGGTTTTGGTTGTTGTTGTATTGCTCTTTGGTGGGTCGTTCTCTCTGGCTGGCTGAGTCATTCCACCCACCATGTATTGCAGTGTTGTAGAGGTGCACTTTTTTTACTTCCTGGATTCATCCCTAGTGACATCAGATCATGTCCCAGTCTGGGACTAGGCACTCTGTTTGAGGCTGCCAGATAAACACTGTCTTTGTCTGTTTCCTTTAGTTGTCAATCTAGTCAAACTGTGATCAGCTGTCAGGCTTAAGCATTACAGGGTGGAGAAGATTAATTCCTGTGGGCAGGGCTATTGCTTCCCCTCAGGATGGCACCACTTGGAGGGAAATGCTCGGCCTGCAGTATGGGGGATGAGTCAGCACTGAGACCCAGCTGGCTGCTCCCTCAATTCTCTCCTTAAAGCCACCACCCCAAGGGGATGGAAGTAATACAACAACAATAAAATTAAATTTAAAAAAAAGCCACCACCCCAAACTCTCCTAAAACATCTTTAGTCCACTCTGCTCTCCTGCTGGAGCCCAGGCTTAGTAGGTACCAATGTGTTTTCATGTGTGGTCCCTTGAAGAACATTTCTCTAGCACCTCTCTCAGGCTGGCAAAAGAAAAAAATATGCCGTTTTGCTTTTTCACAGCTGGATGCTGTTTTACTCTCAGCTCTGTTGCTGTAGGCTGGGAAGCTTAGCTGGGGTTTATTCATCACCCTTTTTAGGAGAACCCCCCAGCTGCCAAGTTGTTTCTCCATCCCTTTAGCTGCTGCCTATGACATCCCAGGCCAGTCCTCTTGCATTTGCTCACTTCCTACCAGTCACATTGTGATAAAGCAGCTTCTTTTGTTCTGTCCATGGTTTTAAGGCTACTCTCCAGCTAGTGTTTTGTTGGTTATTCTGGATGAGTTCTTCCCATTAAGTTGTAATTCCAGATTGGTCCTGGGAGGGGGTATATATAGCTTCCACTTATTCCTCCGCTATCTTAGATCTCCACTTTTTACTATTTAATGTTGTTTCATAAATAACAGGATTGTGTCATAATTTCTTTTCATGATTGATTAGTTCTTCCCTTATCTATGTCTCAATTCCATATTTTAGAAATCTGGACAGTGGATCATTGAGAATTCTGAATAAGCCTTGTTCACCTTTTGTGTCCTTCATGGTTCCTGATAGAGAACTGACCATGAATTGGTGTGTAATTATTGAATATATGTAGAATCAAGAAAGAAAAAAAATGAAAGAAAGAAAGAAAAGAAAACAGAGTAACTAGGTGATGACCAATCACAGCTCTTATTTTGTGTGTGCTTCACTTTGAGTATGTTCTCAGAGCCTGCAGTCAGAACAACTTTTCCAATGGAACTTGGCTAGTGTGCAGGATAATCTAACTTGGCCCAGTTCAAGGGTAATTGAGAGAAGATGAAGAAGAGATGCTATGTGAATACTGGGAGGCAACACAGCTTTGAACAAAAATAAAGACTCAGACCGATGCCATGTTCTTGAATGGGTAGAAAAAAGGCAAAGTGCAGTTGAAATACGTACATAGAATGTACCAGGGAATAAAGAAAACCTTGAAATTGCTCCCTTTTAAGCCACATAATGGCACCTGGATTATCTTGTCTGAAATGGCTCTAAGCCACTCCTTTGTTGATTTCCAGAGTAGCAGTGAAATGCAGTCTGAGCTCTAACTTAGCAGGCCACCATGCAAAGGCAAATGTCAAAGTGGCTGAGCATCAGAGACTCTAGAAAGGTAAACTAATGGTCAAGGAATGAGTATGGTCTCTGAAGCCAGATCCCTTGCTCTGCCACTTATTAAGTCATATGTGGCCCTGAGACCCAGCCAAGTTACACCACTGTGCTTCAGTTTTCTCATGTACCTACCTCATGGGGTTGTTGTGCAGATTGGCCAAGTTGATAAATGTAAAGCACTGAACATGTGCATGAACATGACCCTCCTCATTCCATGATATTGTTTGTTTTCTTCATTATATTCACTACAGAAGGTACGTTCTTGCTGGAGTTTCACTCTCAGCCCACTGGTTACTCAGCTTATAGTGTCACTGCTGGAGAACGCCTCTGAGGATGTTCCACACTGTCCTTCACAGGGCTGAGTCCCAGTTGCTCCCAGAGGTAGTCTGCTCACCTTATGTTGGCTTCCTTTTATTCCCTGTCCTATAAAATATCCTGTTTTCTTCGCTCTTCAGAATTTCCCTTTTCACCATGTATTCTCCAAAGTCCTAACCTCATTGAACTCAATTCCTCATTTGCTTTCCTATACACATGAGTGGTAAGGGAAACCTTTCAGGTGGGCTCTGGGCTTAAGCTTTATAGCCAGGACAGCTAATTCAACTCTAGGCTTCAGAACCACTGCTAAAAAAGATAAGCTATTACAACATGATGAACTTTAGTTTTCTCACATGTAAGTAGTAAAAGCTGCCTGAAATAATGGTGTCCTGACACAATACAATGTAATGCATAGACTGGCATATTGTAAAGGGCAACAAGCAGCAGCAGTACTGAACCTGCATTGTGCCGTTATTGTTGTTATTGTTACATGATGGCCTCATTTGTTCCCACTGTCACAACCTCCTGAGACTTTTCTGGGTGGCAGGCACTCTCAACAAAGGGCTGCTGAAGCAAACTTCCTCCACTTTCATTATAAAAGACCTGATTGGGAGGGGAACCAAGATGGTGGCAGAGTAAGTGGAGCTACACCAATCTCCTCTTAGGAACAATCTGGAATTACAACATAATTGGGGAATAACCATCGGGAGTAACAAATAGAACACCAGCTGAAGAGAAGCCTTAGGACCATGGATAGAACAGAATGGTCAGCTTCATCACAACATGACTGTGGTGCCTACACCTGAAACTGATCACAGATTAATTAGATTAAAAACTGAAGGGCATTAGCCCTGGCTGATGGCCCAATGAATAGGCATCAGCCTGAGAACCCAAAGGTCACTGGTTCCATTCCCAGCCTGGGCACATAACCAGGTTGCAAGCCAGGTCTCCAACCAGGTCCTTAGCTGGAGGCAGGTAAAAGGCAACCATACATTGATGCTTCTCTCCCTTCTTCCTCCTTCCCTGCCCTTCTCTCTAAAAATAATCAATAAAAATCTAAGAAAACAAACAAATAAAAAACAAACCCTGAAGGGCACAAAAACAGCAGATCTCTGGTTGGCTCCAACAGGCTGACTAGGCCCCAACCATGGAATGATCTAACATCACCAGAGGTGGATCAAGGAAGTAAAGAAAGTGCACCTCTACATGACAGAAGGTCACACCACAAAGACAGAAACTCTAAAAAACCCAATCTAAAAAGCAAAAACAAACAAAAAGAGTCACCTAAATTGGGGAGAAAAAAAAAAACAGCCCTTCCTCAGAAGGAAGAAAAAAATCACTAGAAAGACTGCTAAATAAAATAGAGGCAAGTAAACTATCAGACATAGAATTCTAAATAATGATGATAGAGAAGCTCAAAGAGCTCAGCAAGCTCTCGGAAAACTACAAAAATCTCCAGGGAAACTCCAAGGAACTTACCAAGAACTATACCAGCATTAAAAAGGATGTAGAAACAATTAATAAAAGACAGAAGGAAATGAAGAATACAATTTCCAAATTGAAGAATAGAGTAGAAGGAATCAAAAGGAGCCTAGAGGAAGCAGAGGATTGGATCAGTGAGCTGGAAGACAACATAGGAAAAATTCCCAGACAGTGCAACAAAATGAAAAAAATAGTAAAAAGGAATGAAGAGGTTTTAAGAGAGCTGCAGGACTATATAAAATGCAATAATATCCAAATCATAGAGATACCAGAAGGGAAAGAGAGGAGCAAGGGATAGAAAATTTATTTGAAGTAGTAGCGACAAGACCTGACTGGTGGCACAGTGAATAAGGCAGCCTGAGAACCCAAAGGTCACTGGTTCAATTCCCCAGCCAGGGCGTATAATGAGGTTGCAAGCCCAGTCTCCAGCCAGGTCCATAGCTGGAGGCATGTGAAAGGCAACCATACATTGATGTCTCTCTTCCTCTCTGCCTCTCTCCCTCTCTCTAATAATAATAATAATAATAATAATAATAATAATAATAATAATAGAAGAAGAAGAAGAAGAAGAAGAAGAAGAAGAAGGAAAAGTAATGCCAGAAAACTTCCCTAAATTGAGAAGAGAAAATGTCATTCAAGTTCAGGAAGCACAGAGGGTCCCAATGAAGATGAACCCAAACAGGCCCACTCCAAGACACATCACAATTAAAATGGCAAATTTCAAAGACAAGGAGAAAATCCTAAAAGCAGCAAGAAAGAAACAGCTAATGACATATAAGGGGGCTCCAAAAAGGTTATCAGCTGATCTCTAAACAGAAACAATACGAGCCAGAATGAAATGGCAAAAAATATTCCAAAGTAATGAAAAACAAAGGCCTGTAACCAAGACTACTCTACCCACAAGGCTTCATTCAAAACGGAAGGTGAAATAAGAAATTTCCCAGACAAAAAAAGTCTAAAAGAATACATCTCCCCCAAGCCAGCATTGCAAGAGATGCTAAAGAGTCTACTTTAAAGAGGTGAAGAAACAGAGGGAGATAAAGAGGAATACAGGTACAAAGGGGAAAAATGTCAATGAATAAGTACCTCTCAATAATAACCTTAACTGTAAATGGATTAAGTGCATCAATCAAAAGACATAGGGTAGCTGAATGGACAAGAAAACATGACCCATATATATGCTATCTACAAAAGACCCACCTCAGAACAAAAGGTCAACACAGACTGAAAGTGAAAGGATGGAAACATATATTCCAAGCAAATGAACATAAAAAAGGCTGGGGTAGCAATATTTATTTAAATCAGAGAAAATATATTTTACAATGAAAGTCATAACAGATACAAAGAAGGACATATTATATATAATACTGAAAAGAACAATCCACCAAGAAGATATAACCCTTGTAAACATATATGCACCCAACATAGGAGCACCCAAATCTGTAAGAAAAATCTTGGAAGGTTTCAAGAAGGATATCATTAGCAACACACTAATAGTAGGGGATTTTAATACCTTGTTATCAACAATGGAAAGATCTTCCTAGCAAGAAAACACCAAGGATTTTGTGGCATTGAACAATATAGTATATTGGGTGTGTGGGATAAGTTGACAAATTTTTAGTAAACTAAACAACACTCCACAAAAGTGTTATATTTTGAAATAAATTTATTCTTATATGTAAATATATAAACATAGTCATTTTTATTAATTGTTTAAAAATTCTCCATTTGCTGCAATAATAGACTCAATTCTTCTTGGGAATCTTGAACATGCTTTAATTAACTCTTTTTTATTTTTAAGATTTTATTTCATTATTTTTAGAAAGAGGGGAAGGGAGAGAGGCAGAGAGGGAGGGAGACATCAATGTATGGTTGCTTTTCACCTGCCTCCAGCCACAGACCTGACTGGAGACCTGGCTTGCAACCTTGTTATGTGCCCTGGCTGGGGAATCAAACCTGTGACCTTTGGGTTCGCAGGCCAGCGTCTTGTCCACTGTGCTACCAGCCAGGTAATTAACTTTTCTTTATTCATGGACATCATAATGGTTTCAATCTTAGCCATAACAGATTCTTTATTGGAATGATGTTGTTTATTAACTTCTCTCTCACAAATGCTACATACATAATAGCCTAAAGGATTTGCATATGGTGAACTAGGCAGCCAGATTTCCTTTGACCAGACTTCAGAAACATTGACACTGAGAAATTCTTGCACCTTTTGGTGTTCTGTGCTTATGCACCATCTTGTTGGAAGACAAAATGATGCCCACTTGCAACTTGCTTCATCCACAGTACAACTACTTTTCTCAAAACATCAAGGTAAACATCAGCAGTCACCTTCAAGTCTTGTGGAGGAAAAATGCAGGGTCATGATACCTCCTTCATTGCTGACAACACCTAGCACCATCACTGTAGCAGGAAATTTTGTTTTCATGACAACTGGGACTTCATTAAGATTCTCACAGAGCCACCTGTGGTTTATTCTGTTGATTATTGGTCCTGCTGAAAATTCTTTTCATTGGAGAAGAAAATCAGAGGGATTTTTCCTTTGGGATTTTTCATTGTTGTTAGCAATGTCCTTGCTTTTTCAAAGCGCCTTTCCTTTGTCTGCTGTGTCATAACTGGCTTCTTCTAAGAACATACACCCTGTATCTGATACCTTCAGCAATAATCTTGGAAACTGTTGCATTCAACATCTGCAGTTCTCTTGCTATGGAGCACATTGACTTTCCTGGATCTACAGTGATGATCTCTTGGATTCTGTGTACAATATCTGAACTTATGCAATCTTTGTATGCCTTAGGTATTTTCCTTGTTGGTGTGATGACATCAGTATCAGCATCATACATCTTCTTCATGTTGTCAACTCTACATAAAGGGATGTTATTGAGGTCCACAATTTCCTTAGCAGTTTGCCCTGCATGCAGTCCAGAAATTATGGCTGCTCTAAAATTGTATTTCTTTGACATGATGGTTGCTCTCAGAATTTAATACTTTATATATGAAATAATGATGTTAATTCATAACCTTAGAAACAGTTTTTCAAAATAAGCACATGAAATAAGGAGATGCAAAGTTATTGCCAATTGACTGTGTATGATGTGTGTGTGTACACACATACATATATGTGTATACACATATACATGTATATGCACACATGTACACATGTACATGTACATCTATGTACACATGCATATACATACATATATGTACATGTGTATATGTATACACACATACAGATAAGTACATATGCACATACATATATCATGCATATATATGTATACACACATACACAAATATACACGTATATATATATATATATTTGTGTGTATATATATACACAGTATATATATAGTGTGTGTGTCTACTGTGTGTGTGTGTGTGTGTGTGTGTCTGTACTTATACTTCTCACCCCAAAGAAGCAAAATACCCATTCTTTTCAAATGCACATGGAACATTTTCAGAGATAGACCACATGGTAGGACACAAGACAAGCCTCCAGAAATGCGAGAAAATGTAAATTATACCAAGCATCTTCCCTGATCACAATGGCTTGAAACTAGAAACCAACCTTATGGGGAAAAAAACCAAAAACATTCTAATTTATGGAAACTGAATAACATACAATTAACTAATGAATGGGTTAACAATGAGATCAAAGAAGAAATCAAAGTTTCTGGAAACAAATCAAAATGAATACACAACAGCCAAAAACCTATGGGACACAATGAAGCCAGTTCAGTGGGAAATTCATAGCAATACAGGTCTACCTAAAAAGGTTAGAAGAAGCTTATACAAAAAACTTAACCATAAAGCTACAAGAACTAGAGGAGCAACAACAAACAAAGCCCAGAGCAATTAGAAGGAGGGAAATCATCTAGATCAGAGCAGAATTAAATGACTTAGAGACTAAAATTATAATTTAAATAATCAATAAATCCAGGAGCTAGTTCTGTGAAAAAATAAACAAAACTGACAAGCCTTTTACCAGATTCATCAAGAAAAAAAGGAAGGACCCAGATAAATAAAATTAGAAACAAGAGATAAATCACAACTCATACCACAGCAATACAAAGAATTGTAAGAAGTTACTACAAACAACTATATGACAAGAAATTTGACAACCTGGGTGAAAAGGACAAAGTTTTGGAAATGTATAATCTACCAAAATTGAATCCAGAAGAAGCAGAAAGCCTTTTATAGATGAATAACAACAAATGAAATTGAAGCAGTGATCAAAAAATTCCCAGTGTATAAGAGCTACAGACCAGATGGCTACACAGGCAAATTTTATGAAACATTTAGGGAAGAACTAACTCCTACCCTTCTCATACTATTCCAAAAAATCCAAGAAAAGGAAAGACTCCCAAACTCTTTTTATGAGGTCAGTATTATTCTAATCCCTAAACCTGGTCAAGACACACAAAGAAAGGAAACTATAGGCCAATATCTCTGATGAACATAGATGCTAAAATTCTCAACAAAATATTGGCCAACTGGATCCAGCAATACATTAAAAAGATCATAACTCATGATCAAGTGGGATTCATCCCAGGAATGCAAGAATGATACAACATTTGCAAATCAATATACATAATATACCACATAAACAAAATGAAAGACAAAAACCATATGATTATATCAATAGATGCTGAAAAAGCATTTGAGGAAGTATAGCACCCATTTACAATAAAAACTCTCAGCACAATAAGAATAGATGGAGCATAACTCAATAAAATATAGTCCATATATGAGAAATCTGCAGCTAACATCATACTCAACAGGCAAAAACTAAAATCTTCCCCCTAAGACCAGAAACAAGACAAGGCTGTCCACTCTCTCCACTTCTATTCAACATTGTTTTGGAAGTTCTAGCCATAGCAATTAGACAAGACAAAGGAATCAAAGGCATCCAAATTAAAGAGGGGGAACTAAAACTAATTATTTGCAGATGACATGATAGTGTAAATAGAAAACCTGATAGACTCCACCAAGAAACTACTTAATCTAATAAGCAAATTTAGCAAAATAGCTGGATATAAAATCAATATCTAGGAATCAAAGGCATTTTTGTATACCAACAATGAAGCATCAGAGATAGAAGCTAGAAAACAAATCTCATTTACTATAGCAACAAGGAAAATAAAGTACTTAGGAATAAACTTAACCAAGGAGGTAAAAGACCTATACTCATATAAGTACAGAACACTGAAGAAACAAATTAAGGAAGATAAAAATAAACAGAAGTATATATCATGTTCATGGATGGGAAGAATTAACATCATTAAAATGTCCACATTACCCAAAGTAATCTATAGATTCAATGTAATCCCTATTAAAATACCAATAACATATCTCATGGATATAGAGAAAATACTTCAAAAATTTATATGGAGCCAAAAACAACCACAAATAGCCACAGCAATCTTGAGAAAAAATAACAAAGGAAGAGGAATCACAATACCAGATATCAAACTATAGTACAGGGCCACTGTAATCAAAACAGCCTGGTACTGGCATAAGAATAGACATACAGATCAATGAAACAGAATAGAGAGCCCAGAAATAAACCAAAGACTCTGGTTAATTAATATTCAACAAAGGGGGAAGGAGCATAAAATGGGGTGCAAATGGCCTCTTCAATAAGTAGTATTGGGAGAAATGGACAGGGACATGCCAAAAAAATAAAGCTAGACCAGCAACTTACACCATACACCAGAATAAACTCAAGATGGATAAAGGACTTAAATATAGGTCATGCCACCACAGAAGTCCTAGGAAAACACATGGCCAGTACAATTTCAGATATCCCATGCAGCAGAATTTTCACCAGTACTTCTCAATCAGCAAAAGAAATTAAGGAACAAATAAACAAATGGGGACTACATCAAACTGAAACATCTAAATCTTCTCAGCTGAAGAAAACATCAGCAAAATTACAAGGGAACCGACTCTATGATAAAACATATTTGCCAATGGTACCATAGACAAGGATTTGATCTCCAAAATATAGTATCAATTATACAACTCAACACCAGGTAGACAGACAGCCCAATTTTAAAAAGGACCTGAACAGACACTTCTCTGAAGAGGACACACAAAGGGCCCATAGACATATGAAAGGATGCTCAACAGCACTAGCCATCAGAGAGATGCAAATTAAAGCCACAATGAGATACCACCTCATACCTGTCACAATGGCAATCATTAACAAACAACAAGTGCTGGTGAGAACATGGAGAAAAGAGAACCCTGGTGCATTATTTGTGGGAATGCAGACTGGTGCAGCCACTATGGAAAACAGTATGAAATGTCCTCAAGAAACTAAAATAGAACCCAGAGATTCCACTGCTAAGATTATACCTGAAGAACCCTGAAATACCAATTCAGAAGGACCTATAGCAGCTCTAGTCACAATAGCCAAGTGCTAGAAACAGCCTAAGTGCCCATCAGTAGACAAATGGATTAAAAAAAAAAAAAAAAATCTTTGATACATTTACACAATGGAATATTTATTACACAGCAGAAAGAAAGAAGGAACTCATACTTTTTGCAACAACATGGATGGAACTGGAGAGTATTATGCTTAGTGAAATAAGCCAGTCAGTGAAAGACAAACACCATATGATCTCACCTAATACAGGAGCCTCATGAACATAACAAACCAACAACCAAAATAGAACTAGAGGCATGAAACAAGGAACAGACTTTCAGTGTGCAGAGGCTGTGGGGTTGGGGGTAGATAAAAAGGCAAAGAAGGGAAACAGTTTAGTCAAGAAACTAGTATAAATGATCCACGGACATGAAAACATGTGGGACTGACTGTGACAGAAAGGATAGTGAGGGTGGTGCATAGGAGAGCAGTGGGGGGAGAATGTGATAAATGTAACACAACAATAAATTAATTTTAAAAAGAGAAAAACAAAAAAGACTGATATGGAGTCTGTCTTTGAGCCACCATGCAAGGAGAGAAATAGAGTCCTTTAAAAATGGAGACAGCCTGCTAACAAACCTGAAGGGTAGAGGTTTTGGGAACCAAAGACCATGGTAAAACAAGAAAAACCCTATTGTGATGAAGTTTAAAGCTTCCTTACAAAAATGATGCATGTTACTCTGCTTCTCATTTAAATTTCACTATAACTTATTGGAGATCTTGAAGAAATAAAGTCATTTCTCATTTATTGTCAGGACAAGTAAAACTCACACAGGAAATTCAACAAAGAGATGAACAGCTTAACATATTTCAAAATATGACCACCATAGAATCAGAATTCCTCTTTCACATGGAGAGAAGAAACCACAGACGATCATTAATACAATGAGCATGGGATAGCAAAACAAAGTAATAAACAACTTCTGGCTAAGGGTGAGCTAAATGCTGTAACAAATAGACCTTAAAATATATAGTGGCACAAACATAACTAGTTTAATGCTAGCTTATAGACAGATCTGAGTAGATAAATAGGGTGGCAGTTTACCATCACCAACACAGGACTTCCTTGGGTGCCCAAAAGCTGTCTCCATTTGATCCAGCCAGCAAGGAAAGAGCTGGAAGAATGTATGTGGCAGGCTTGCCAGCCAGTCACTAGCACAGTGGTGCTCATGCTGTCTGCCAGTCCATTGACTAGAACTTGATCACCTTGTCTCATGGTATTTGAGGGAAGATGATATAAATGTTGGTATGTCAGTCCACAGTCTCTTCCACAGAACCCCAGATTTGGTTCAAGATCCATGACTTGTAGACTATCTAGACTATCTACTAACTAGCAGTGATAAAAGTAACAACACCTGAGTCAAAAGGGGAACCTGGAACCATTTTTACACAGATAGACAGTGTATGAAAGTCTCCTGCATGAATTTCTCAAACTACACAGTAACTCCACAATGGCTTTCCTTGCCCTCCCCACCAAGTGGGTGTGTCTCTGGTCCAGCATCATTGGCACTGGGCACTGATGGCACTGTATGCATCATGGGTTGCTGAGGTGGGAATAAGCAGCCTTATTATCAGATCCCTAAGGTTGTTTTCAGTTCTTTCAACAATGAATACTCCTACATATAAAAAACAGTGCACCAGTTGTTACCCTAACAGCATAACAGTTATAGAAGAGAGAGGAAGCTGTAATCTGCATTTATGCTTCATGTTCTTCTCTCTGTGTTCTGGTCACAGAACAGAGAGATCTGAAGCCAACACTGAATGCAAGCAAAAGCTAGGAAAGAGGGAGAAATACCTGTGACTTTTTATAAGATCCTGGATTTGAATGTGTGTGAAGGCTTGAGGGCAGCAAAGGTCCTGCTAAATAGAAAAAGAAACCCCGGTAATATGTTAAGAATTCTCTACCTCATTCTTTTCCCATATGTTTATTTATTAAGAAATATATATTCAAAAAAGAAATATAAATTCAAGTTCTTATTCAAATTATACAGCATTATAATTTGATATCTATATACACTACACAGTGATCATTATCTGTCACCATACAGCTAACTTCTTTCACCCATTTTGCTCACCCCTTAACCTCTTTTCCCTCTGGTAACCCTTAATCTGTTATCTGTGGGCTTTATTTATTCATTTGTTTTGCTTTTTTTAAGAGTCCACATATGAGTGAAATCATATGGTATTTGTCTTACTTGGATTTATTTTCACTTAGCAAAAACTCTCAAAGTTCATCCATGCTGTTGCAAATGGCAAGTTTTCCTTCCTTCTTATGGTTGAGTAGGATTCCATTGTATGTAGTATATACCATAACTTCTTTATCCAATCATCCATCACTGGACATTTAGGTTGTTTCCATGTCTTGGCTATTGTAAATAATACTGTGGTGATACCTTTTTGAATTCATGTTTTCATATTCTTCAGATAGATACCCGGAAGTGGATTGTTTGCTATCTTAACAAATAGTAAAACCACCATGCATTCTCCCCAAGCTGACACATGATTCTTACCTCAGCTTCTTCATCTCCCCCAACTGACTTCCATACTAACAAACTGCCCAGCTTGTCCCACAATTCTCTTCCTTCGCACCCTAATTCCCAGTCTTAGATTTGGCCCACATCACTTTTTGCTGGACTTTGACAGTAGCCTGTTGACAGGTTTTCTATCATCACTTCCCTTTGCTGTCCTTCACCTAACACCTAACAGAGTGATCTCCCAACAGCTATGTCTCATCCTGGCATGCCCCTGCTCAAGATATTGTGTGTTTTCATTTCTTTAAGTGATGAATCCAACTTTCTAGACTGGGATATAGTACCATTCCTTGTCTTGTCTCGAATAATTTTTCTTCATTTTATTTTTCTTTCCTCTCCCTTCTCTGTTCCTGTGTTACACACACATGTGCACACACACACACATCAATATTTCCAAAGATATGCCATGCTTTTGCCATGCCTGTATACATGCTATTGTTCTTCCTTGGAGCACATTTTGTTTTATCCTCCAAATAAACTCCTCATTATCAAGTGTCTCTAGGGGACTGTCTGACATTATCAGGAAGAGTTACCTGTTTCCTTTTCCATGGTTTTGCCATGCATTGTGCTTTGCCTACTATGACATGTCATTGGTAGTTTAATTGAACCTTACCAGTTTGTCTTCCCCACAAATTCATTGCTTCTCCAGTCAGTAGTGACATCTGCCCAGCATCTAACAGAATATAGGGCATCAAGCAGACAGATGAGTTTTGCTTAATGTGTTTTGAAAGTTTAGACTGTTACTTCAAGGGCAGCCTGAAATTGTTAGGTGTATGGGCTCTGGAATGAAAAAGAACCAAGTTCCCATTCTTGCTTTTCCACATATGTTACCTGCCTTTCTGCCTGAGTTTCCTCATTTGCCATGTGGGAATAGACATGCTAAGTTCTGCATAGGATTATTATGAAGTTCATTAAATGAGGGTTAAATAAGATCACCTCTGTTAAGCACTTACCCAAGGCCTTTGCAAGCCCTCAATAAATATTAGCTGCTATTATTATCAACATCACCATCATTATTATCCATTCATACTCTTCCAAAAGGCATCCAGGTCCTCTGCTGTTGGAAGAGAGCCAGAAAAAAATACCCAGATTTGAAGGGATGTGGCCTGGTGACATTATTCAGTACAAGTTCCAAAGGCAGTGCTTTAATGAGGCTGAATGTCAGCATAAGGTCAGACTGTTCTGAGGCCTCAGACAATGGCACTCCCCTCATACCACATATTGGGAGGCCCATGGGGATGGGGAATCTGGCTTTAATCCTCCACACATCACACTTTGGGCAAATGGCTTCTAGGCCTCCATTTCTTCATCTATAAAATGAATACAAAAGTATCATATACACCACTCAGGGCTATGGGTAATGATAGTTTATTGCCATCACTTTGCAAAGCTTTAGTGCTCAATACTAATGCAGGGGCTATAGGTTTTCAACATCAGTTGTAAATGCTCTCCATCAGGTATCCAGCAGAATGGGCTGGGCTGAGGGAATTCTACCACAAACAAGAGTGTTCAGAGAATCAGACTAGAAACTTGGTCAATCGCTCAAATGATTCAGCCCACTCAAGGCCACAAGGCTGGTAGGGTCCATGTTTGTGCACACACTGAACAGACACCTCTGATTCCTTAAATAGAAGCATTTCAGGGGAAAGCTTGTGGCCTAGGGTCACAAGGTAGGTTAGAACCCAGTCATGAACTATCTCTAGAGGAAAACATAGACACTAGGGTTTTCATAGAAAACAAATATTGCATAATTAAGATTTGTAGTAAAAATACAAACTGCCATTACTATGTGTCAGTCACTTTATTAGACATTATATATACTCTATTCTCAATTTTTCCCCCAACTCTAAATCCCATTTTACAGGGGAAATGGAAGCCAGAGAAGTTTAGTGATTTTAGCCTGGGCCACACAGCTTGTACACTACAGAATAAAATTTGAACTCATGCCTTCCTCCAAAGCTTGAATTCTTTCTACTCTGTGACATCCTGCTTCATGTGCAATATATACCTCCTCCTTGAAATGTTAATTGTCTTAGTTACTTTTTCCGGGACTTGGTTAATTTAAATTTTACAGTCAACATCACAGCGGCTCAAGTGTGATTCAAAGAGCTTCAGGGCTTTTGAAATGGAAGACCTTAGGGAATTTATGGAGAGGGAACAAATGCTGTTTGTCTCCTAAAGGTAAGGTAATTCAGATGAGCAAGGCTGGAGTCAGGCTAGTCTGTAGGCTGCTTTCTCAGCCAGAGCTGTCTGTGGGAGTTCATGGTTGACAGGCAATCCCAAATGAGAAACTGAAGTGCCCAGCCACACATCAAGAAGACTGCCAAAAATTAATTCATTACGGAAGAGGTTATAGTGTCATGGGAAGCACACAGCTTTTGATAAGGGCAAAGAGGCAGGCCTATAGCCAAAAGTCGGAGATCTCTTTCCAAGTAGAAAGTAGCTTCCTCCATTTTGCAACCTTGGTGACATCCAGCTGAGGGTTCCCTGTGACAATTGGTTCTCCCTGGTCAAGATCATTTTCATGGTTACCATGACTATTCATTCAGCATCAGAAATGATTAGTCAGTTTGTGTGTGCACGTGTGGACTGGGGGAGCAGAGGTGGAACTGAGGAAACTCTAGAAAAATGGGCAAAGCCCCAAATGAAAATATTTAATATTAAAATATATAAGTGCCAAGTTTTTTTGAAACATAAAATCTGAAGTCATTTTATAGTACAAAAAAGTCAAGAAGGAGAAATAGCTCATGCTTTTGCAAGAACAGAGGCCACATTATTTTCTGTTCACAAAAAAATAATAAATAAATAAGCCAGAAATTCACACCCTCTTTAAATTAGGATAATCATTTCAAGCCTCCTCTGTCATTGCCAAGTTGGTGCTGAAGGAGACTGGTAATTTTGTCTGGGAGGGAAAAGCTGCCGAGAGAACTCAAGGTTAAGCAAGCAATTACTCCAGTATTGACAGTAGGCTTGCTGACGAACTGACAACTCTGGTGTGATCTGGCTCCTAGCTGCCTAGCATTTGCACCTCACCTGTATTACCCATTTTTTGATTAGGAAGTGAGAAAGGAAAAAGAAATAAGCATTTGTCAAAGGGTCAAAGGATCTGCAATTTAATGGGTCTAGAATTTCTACGTAGGACAGACTTGCAATAAGGCATGGGTAGAGTGTGAAAAATTTGGAGAGCTGAGAAAATTGTCTTAAAGCCTCGTTTGCATAACCAGCACTAAGCTGCTCTTTGGATTGTATGCTCTGTTTAGTGTTTTAAAGGGGCTGGTGAACATGTGGGTGGCTTTGCTTGTTACTAGTCATTTGTAATGTTCGGTAAGTTATTTAACCTGTCCAAACCTCAGAGATCTATCAATGTTTATTGAAGGCCTGCTGTGTGTCAGGCATCTACTTAGACACTGAAGAACTGGTGGTAAACCAGATGAAGCTCCTGCCCTCTGGAAGCTTATGTTCAAACGGGTGCATGAGACAAACAGCATTATTCCAGGGAGTGTCATTCTGGATAAGAGAATGAGTGGGGTCAGAAGAGAGGAAAGCAGTTTCCTAAAGAGTGTGTCAAAAGCTATCCCTGAAGAGAAAATAATTAAGCAGAGAACTGAGTAGGACTGGGTTTCCCATAATCAGTACTACTGACACTTGGGACTGAATCATTCCTTATCAGGGGGCTGACCTGGGTAATTCAGGGTACTTACCAGTGTCCCTCGCTTTTCCCACTAGAGGCCAGTAGGACCCCTCATCAAGGCGATAATCAAACATGTCTCCAAACACTTGGCAAAATGTCCTCTCTAAGGTAAAACCACTAGAGAAGAGGGAGGGGAAGAGCAATCCAGTGGCTCCAGAGTAGAGCCTTCTAGATGGTTGAGGGACAAGTGCAAAGGCACCTACTGGGTAGAAGTGAACCAGTGGTTTGGAAGAACAGGGAGAAATTTTGATGATTAGATGGCTGAGGTCAGGGAAGAAGAAAGGGATAGCAGGTGAAGCCAGAGGAGTTATGAGAGGCTAGAACATCCAGGGCCTAAGCAATGGTGGTAATAGTTTTAGGATTCGACCTTATTTTCAACTTGAAGGATCACTCTCACTACTATGAAAAAGCTGACCCTAGAGGGTAGAACCACTGATAGGTGCTCAGGCATCTAAGGAGAAATGCCAGTGCTGAAGACTGTGGTGATGTCATGGGGATATACAGAAGTTGTCAGATTCAGATTGTATGATGATGGAAGAACTGACAGAATTTGATGATAGATTGGATGGGAGAAATAAGGGGGACAGATGCCAAAGAAGTACAAGTTGGGGTGTGAAAGCTGGTTGGGGCTGGACTGGGAAAGACTGGGAAGAAGCAGATTGGGGTGGAAGAACCAAGAGTACTGACTTCAATGTGTTGACTTTGACATGCTTCTCCAGATCAAGTGCAGGGGAGAGTTGTACAATGCTGACTCATAGCAAGAGTTAGATCAATGGAACAAGAAGCTGTGGGTGGGGCAGGGAAGCAGACATACCTGGACAATCAGAGCATAGAATTATTTACTTTACAAAGGCTTATTAACTGTTCATTTAAATTACATATTGTCCTCATGCATTTCAACTAAGACAACTCTGGAAAGAGAAATTTTATCCATGTCATTTACTCATAGCTTTTTGTTCCCAGTATTTCCATGGTGATAGGAAGAATTATTTGAGAATCTGGGATCCATCATTTCTGAGAAACTTTGTTAATCTTTATGACTCTCCCTCTATTTATTTATTAGACAGTAAATCTGTGCCAGAGTTCATTGAAACCGATCTTTTTATAAAATTTTTCTCTATGGCTTCTTACATTCCAGAGAGAGAGAAAAATTATAGACTGAGATGCTGACTACGGAGGAAAGTGATTTTTCAAAGAGTTTAAGGGTGACATTTATATTTAGAACAACCTGGACTCCCTGTTCTTCCATAGTAAAATTGCTGTTGGTCATTAATTATATCAACCCCTGCTATTTCTCTCTGTGGAGTGTGTGTCCATGTGAAAAGCACCTACACCGCAGGTGGGTGGCTGCCATTTGGATACCCACCTCTGCAATTTTAGGTTTCTCCTCATTTCAAATTGCTGTTTTCTCTGCCCTTGCCTTCTGTGGCACATCTCTTCCAATTATTAGCACAGGTAACCTTCCTTTTAGATTTTCTAAAGATGGGATTAGTAAATTTTTCCTCTAAAAGGCCAGATAGCATTTATTTTGGACATTTCAGGCTAATAGTCTATCAAAATTATATAATTCTACCATTATGGCTAAAAAGCAACCATAATAAGTAAACAAATGAGTGTGACTGTGGTTCAAGAAAACTAACTTTCCAAAAACTGACCATGGGTAGGATTTGGCCCATTGGACATAAGTTTGCCAAGCTCTGCTTTGTAGGATAAATTTCTTTCAGATAATAGCCAAGTCATCTATAGTGTGACTTCCATATATACATATAATATGCACAGCTCATATTAAGATAATCATTTGGAATATAGCCTTCAACACTGTTTAAAATCTATAGTAATGCACATTGGTTGAACTACAATGTCCTTTCAAGTTTTATGTTAGAAACTTAAGCATTTGTAATTCCAACAGAAAAACTATTTGGTAGCATATCAACTATATCTATTACTACTATGAGGAAATATAACAAATCACTGCAAAGCTTAGTAGCATAAAACAATAGCAATCTTTCATTTCTCCAAAATCTATGGATCACCCAGTTCTGCCAAGTGGGCCTGGATTTTGGATCTTGGTCAGGCTTGATTTTGTATCTGCAGTCAGTTGCTGAGATGGCTGGGACTGGATGGTCTCAGATAGCCCTGACTAGGACAGCTGGGGTGTGCTCCATGTGGTCTTCCATCCTCTGGAATACTTAGCCGGGACTGATGAGGGCATGGCTGGCATCCAAGTATAGCAGGGCCAGCCAGCTGAGCAAGAGACCAAGTGAAATGTGCAAGGCCTCTTGAGACTCAGGCCTAACTTGTCACACTGTCATTTATATTACATTTTTTAAGACTAAAGCAAGTCACAAAGCTAGTCCAGAATCATACTGAGATGGAACTGTAAAATTTCAGGGCAGAGGAATGAATACAGAGAGGCCATTAGCTGGGTCATCAATGCAGCTGGTTTACCACTGGGTCCACTCCAGTGCCAGCTGATTACTGGTATGCTTTTGCAGGTTTGGAATACCTCACAGCATCACTTAAGCAGGAAAGAGTGGGATAAATCAATTAATTGCTTCAGAGTCTTTGATAACCTGTGTTCCAATGATTAAGTTTTTAGAATAGCTGAAAGATTCTACTGCTTATTTCCTCTCTCTAATCATGATTAAGAGAAGCACTTTATCATTTTAAGGGTGATCATCATAAAATATACCTTTCCCCCAATAATAGTATTTAACAGAGACCAGAAGTCTTAAGTCTTAAGAAGTGGCACCAAAATGTTCCAGTTGGAGGGGTAAACTAAAGGGGGGGGGGGGATTCAAAAAACAAAAGCCTTTTAGTAAATCTAAACACAAAGCACTATGTCCCCCACCTTCCTTCTAATGGTGTTCCTCTGCGCCAGGAGTCTTATTGTTAGGCCACATGAGTGATCTGAACAAAAATCTTCCACTAGGAAGGAACATCAAAGATGTTTGGCTTCTTTTGTAGTGAGCTAGCAAGCTCCATGGAAACTGTATTCATTCAAACCCTTTAGTTGCAAGTAACAGAAACCAAACTGAACTAGCTAAAGCATTTTTTAAAAGCTTTAAAAAAGAATACAGGTTGTCTCTCAGAACACATGGACAGAGATGCCCCTGAACTTTAGGAGGAAACCGGAAAGCTCTCCAGGAACTAGGATAGTCCTCCTTTCAGCTCATTTCTCCCTGATTTATTTCCTTTCTTTGCAGAACTAGCTATTTCTGTGACTTAGCCTCTGTGGTAGGAAATATGAGGTGGATAGCTATCCCATTGTCCTTGTGTTTTATTTTTCTTAGCTCAACTAAAGTGACTCAGTCCTAAATCCATATTCTTGAAAGAGTGGATTTCATTGGTCCAGGTTGGGTCAGAGGGCCATTCCAATCCAATAATCTATGACCAGGATTAGAGACAATAAACATGGTTTCCGGGGCCCTGACCTTTACAGGTAAATGGGACACTTAGGGATATTTGTCAGTTCTTTAGTCAAGCCCCAAATACTTATTATTACTATTCTCCCCAGCTGTAGGATGAGTGTTGATTAGGAAGAGGGAAAGCAGTCAAGCTTGTGATATCTTAGAGGCATCATTCAAACTGTCCTGACTTTGGATAGCCCTTTAGTTCTTTATGTTTGTTTAAGCCTGGGACGTTGCGGTCAGGCAGCTTCTGGAAAGTTAGGTCCAGGTCTGATTCTGAGGGGCATGTACTGCCTTGTCCTTTACAGGGAAGAGGGACACAATGAGAACTGTATTTTATAAGGTTATGTTGACCAATTATGGAAATCAGATTATCAGAGGAAACAGTGTTGAGGCCAAGAAATCCAGTTATAAAACTAGGGTAATCCTGAAACATCAAGAGGATGAGGACAGATTTGAGGCAGAAGCATTGGCAAAGAAATGAGAAGGAAATATTTGAGAAGCATTTCGGGATTGCAGAGGATGAGTCAAAAAGAGCTGGTGAATGGATATGGAGCTAGAAAAAAAGACATGGGTCAAAGAAAGCACTGGGTTGATAGGAGGACGGTGAATCTATGGGACATAGGCAGAGGCAATTCAAAGACAACCACTTTGTCTTCTGTGGGGTTGCCAGATAAAATGTGGGAGGCCTAGTTATGTTTCAATTTCAGATAAGCTACAAATATTTTTTTAGGATAAGAATGTCCCATACAATACTTGGAATATACTTATGCTAAAATGTTATTTATTGTCTGTTTAAAATACAAATGTAATGGAACTTTCTGTATTTTTACTTGCTAACTTGGGCAATCCTACTCTTGGGAAGAGCTGAATTTAGGGTGCCTGTGGAATGGAGGGCACAGGTGGAGACATGTTGCATATCGAGGGGAGAGGTGTCAGTTAAAGATACACCCAAAAATCACATAGAGGAAGGTTCATGACTCTGGTTCTCCTACTTGGCTACATTTCAGAACCACCTAAAGAGCTTAAGAAAAAATAAAACACCAATGATCGGATATTCTCATTTAATTAGTATATGGTGTATGTAATCTGGGCACTGGTATGTTTTAAAGCTCTCCCAGGTGATTGTCATATGCAACCAAGTATAGGAACCACTGATCTAAGCCACATGGATAGACAAAATCACTAAAGTAGAAAAGAATGTACAAGATGGTTCTCTGAGGGGAGCCATGCCTATAGATACATAGGGACAGGGAGGCCACAAAGTGGGGTGGTGAGGGTCTAGAGCAGAGGGAGAGGAAGAAAACAGCAAAAGCCAAGGGGAGAGTCAAAGAGGATGTGGTCAGCTATATTCAGTGCTGCAGGAGGGTATGGAGAGGGACTGGGGAAGTTCCATTGGGCCTGTCTATTAAGAGGGGGGCTTTTTATGGGCTCATGGTTACAGGGAGTCAATGTGGAAGCCAAATTGCAGGGGTTGCAGAGTGTGAGAG
Organism: Noctilio leporinus; assembly: GCA_004026585.1. Taxonomy (NCBI): domain Eukaryota; kingdom Metazoa; phylum Chordata; class Mammalia; order Chiroptera; family Noctilionidae; genus Noctilio; species Noctilio leporinus. Next base: position 81,698 of record PVIW01001677.1, on the reverse strand, counting down.
AGATGAGAAAGGTAAATTCACCAAAGGACTTGGTATTTGTAGGCCAATTCCTTAATCTCTTGTCTCTTTATCCGAAAAAGAGACAATGCAAACTTCTCTACTCGATTCCCAGGAGGACAAAAGCTGGGCCAGAAAAAAAATGCAAGGTAAAATTTCTTTAGATGAGCTTCTAGAAAAAATACAATATTGATGTTGAAACAATCAATCCCAGGGTGATTGGTTTTTAGTTCTGGTTGAGACAGCAGCCTCTGTGAACTTCAGTTACCATAAACTAGGGGTAATTGTATCTACTTCAATGGTGATATGAGGATGATATGGCAAATTCAGCCTCCAGAACGGTGCCTGGAATGTGGAATATTTTGGCTTCCATTTATTTTCCAAGCTACAAAAGAACATGCAAATATAAGATGATGATGATGACAGTGACAATGATGATAGTTATAAAAGAAGAAGGAAGCAAACTCCAAGGTGGTTGAAAGATAAAGTCTGCCCTTCAGGGCGCAGAAGACAAGCTACACTTCTGCCATCTGGCTTTTCCTGCAGTACCCATCTTCTTGAGGTTCCTTTGTATCTTATGGTTCCTACTTGACATCCTTCTCTGGAAAGACTGCCAGGAACCACACAACCAGACAAAGGTATCAGGCCATTCTCCAGTGGGATTTTATTAGCTTTCAAAGTCAATCTTAGTTCTTCAAGGCTTTCTGGTAACAACCAGAGTCTAGTCATGCCCTTTTCGGGCATGGCACTTCAGTCAAGCCTCGATTAATAAAACCACCAATAGCTACTGGTCTTGTTGGTTTTATGCAAAGAAACCTTATATAACTTTCAGAATGACAAATTCTGGAAGGATCAGGTATGGAGAAAAACACAAAGCATGAAGGAAAATCCTAGTCCTTCTAATAGCACCTAAAATTGCATTTTCATGCCTTATCACTTTTTACTGTTTACTTTCCACTTTATGTGAAGGTTTAACTCTGCCAAGGGTACTCATTTTACCCATGTCGGGTGGATCCAGGGCTTGATTCCCATTTGTCTAACTGTTGGCAATACTGTTTCAATTGTATGATGGTTCAATAACTTAGGGAGCCATGCACAGGCCACCTTTCCTCACAATCCAAAACATGCATGCCACACAGTGTTACAATAATTAATCAATACTTCCTTGGTTATTGGGTAATAATGGTAAATACTCTAGTCCTCCAAATTCTATTCAGTGGGCTCCCTATAGGAGCCAGCACAGAACTGCCCTTATTGCCTTGGACGTACAGGCCCAAAGCTATAATAAAAAAATCCAAGGAACCTGAGAACATATAAACAAAACTGGTAAGCACAATTCCATTATTCCAGAGTACTCACAAGCAAATCTTTTGTTAACCAATTTCAAAACCTGGTTCCCACAAAGTGACTTTTCCCAAAGCAGCCCTCTCCTGCACCTTGTTTCCTTTTCACCAGCCAGGTGTATTTAGACACCTGGCACCTTGAATGGGAATGCAAAGGAACTCCTTGATACTAGAGTATGGAGGATCCACAGTCCCATTCTTGAAGTTGACCAGCTACAGGCAGTTAGGGTCCCACCTGGCTTGCCATTACTGTTACTGAACAGTAAGTTAGGATCCCTCTACCAGCTGCCACTCTCTAGGAAAAATTCCAGAGGCAAAGTAAAGGATTCTTTATTCAAAAGCAGTTACTTAAATCTATCAAGTCACAGCTTTAATCACTTAAGCCTATCAATTAAGGCTAAACTCTAACACCTGACTTACTTTATCTTTTCCCCCAGTTTCTGTATGATTAGTTTACAAACTAAAACAACATAAGATACAAAAGCTACACAACTTTCGAAGAATGGCAGTCTTTTGTCTCAGAGGTCATCCCCTTTAGAACACCCAAACTAAACTTGCCACCCTCTGCCAGGTCAGCCTGATGTTAGGCTGTGCATGGAGTTCCTTTCCATCCAAAATACCATCTGTTGGGAAATGCAGGCAGATGCCACATGATCATCCAGGCCTCCTTGAGGAAGAAGAGCTTGAGGGTGAGGCTGAGAACCAGAGCCAGCCAATCCAAGAACCAGAAAAGCCAAGCCAGAGCCAGAGTCTGAGAGAGAGAGCCAGCGCAGCAGCCAGAAAAAGCTCACGAACCACACAGTTCCAGCCCTCTCTTGATGGCTTTTGGCTCCAGAGGCGTCAGCTTCTCAGCCAATCCCATCCTAGGCTGCTTCCCATGGCCTCAGCAAATCCCCCTAGGTTCCTCCTACTTCTCATCAGTGATCTTAATTGGACCTCTCTGTAGCATACACAGAAAATAATGATTTCCCTAACCTAAGTGAGGTTTACTTGAAACATTTCTGCCAGTCTCATAATCATGTTGTCCTCTTGTCAAATGTGGGAACAGGTTAGTGTGAGGGGAGGAGGAGAAGGGGAGAGACAGTGAATGAATGAATGTGAGTGAAAGGACACAGCATTATTCTAATTTACTTATTGGTATTTCAGAGGCAATACCCTGAAATCTTCCATCTCTGCTATGGGATTTTAATTTCCCTTGGGATGTTTTTCTCTTCATCTCACCACTAAAAGAGAATCTGAAAGCCCTGGCTGGTGGCAGAGTGGATAAGGCACTGGCTGGGAACCCAAAGTTGGTTGGTTCAATTCCCAGCCAGGGCACATAATCAGGTTGCAAGCCAGGTCTCCAGCCAGGTCCTCAGCTGGAGGCAGGAGAAAGGCAACCATACCTTGATGTCTCTCTCCCTCTCTGCCTCTCTTCCTCCCCCTCTCTCTGAAAATAATAGATACAATCTTTAAAAAGAGAAATCTATTAAAAACCAAAAAGAGAATCTGAAAATAGACATCACAAGTGAGGTTTACATTTTCCTCCTGTGAGCCTACTACTTATTCCAATATCCATCCTCACAGTGAACTAACTACACACGCACAAGAGAAGGCAGACAAGATCAAAGCCATTAGTAATGGCTAAAAAGTGCCTAATTTACCTACTTATAATAGAACTCAAAGCAATGTTTTTCTTTAAAGCACCTTATAAGAGTTAATTAATCCTCATAACACCTTCTGAAGCATGTATTACTATTATTATTTTAAACTCAAAGTGAAGAATCTTTATTTGATGGCTGAAATTTAAATCAAGGCCATTTGATAGTGAGAAGTAATATAATTGAATATGCAACCAAACTCAGATTGGCTGCAGATATCACAAACTTTTCTCCAAGGATCCTATATATTACAACAAGAAATTTAACAGACTGTTTCAGCAACAGTCTGAAAATAGTAAAAGGAAATGGTTTACCAAGATATTCCTTTCAAAGAAACATTCAAATCAGCAATTTTGGAGGGATGCAGGTTTATGTAAGAATTATACCTTTTGCAAAATTCTGATGTGAAGCCCTTGTCAGGTGGCTTAGTTGATTGAAATGTGGTCCCTTGCGCCAGAAGGTTGCTGGTTTAATTCCTGGGTTGTGGGTTTGATCCCTGGTCAGGGCAGGTTTGGGAGGCAACCAGTCAATGTTTCTTTCTCATCTCTCTCTCCCCTCTCCTTTCTTCTCTCTCTAAAATCAATAAATATATCATTGGGGGAGGGGTAAAAAAAAGTAAGATGTCAATATTCTTTGAAATTATTTTCCTTGCTGCAAGGCCCCAGCATATCTCTATCATCAGACTTAGAGCAGTTTTTCTCAGCCTTGGCACTACTGATATACTGACATTTTGGGCTGGATAACTCTGTTTTGGGGGCTGTCCTTAGAATTGTAAAATGTTTAGAAGCATTCCTCATCTGTACTTACTAGATGCCAGTAGCCCTCCTCACCCCACCAGTTTTGACAATCAAAATGTCTCCAGACATTGCCAACTGTGCCCTGGAAGATAATCTTTTCCCTGGGTGAGAACCACTGGCTTAGAGAGGAAGTCAGGTTATTCCTCTCCAGTGCTGCACACATCTAGGAAAACAATTTCTTTATTTCTTCCATGGGTCATTACTCTTTGATCTCAATGAACAAAGAAGTCCAAATTTTCTCATGGCATAAGGTGACAGGTATACACACACAGAGGGTTCCCAAAAGGTGCACAAAATCGAGCCCGTTGCATTTTGATAAGTGGATGCAAATACTACTGGACAACTCTGGGTAGCAGCTGGGAACTGAGCTGGCGGTGTCTGCCTGGGGACTGGAGCTTTTGCAGTCTTCCCAGGTTACCCACTGCAATGCTAATTTTCAAGGAAGGCATGCAGCCCACACAGAACATTTCTGGCCTTGCTTGCTTCCTCCAACTTTTGATCCTCAGATGGCAGACTCTCCCACTTTCTTAGCAGGAAAAGAGAAGCTGAAAATTCAGTGGGTTAATCAGAATAAGTATTTGGATATCAACCTTTTAGAAATCGATCTCTTGCTTCCCTAACTCTCCTTATTCCCATTCCCTCTCTCTAGCCTTCCCACAGCCCCAAAGGTGAAGGAAATCTTGGCGTCTTTTAGACCAATCAGACAAAGTCATGCTATAGTTAAGCTTTAAAAACATAAAGGAAAAATAATAAATAAATAAATAAATAAAATAAAAAACATAAAGGGATTTAGCCCATGGCAGATGAAGTTAATGAGATGGACTGAATTGTGTGTCTCCAAAATTCATAGGTTGAAGCCCTTATTCCCAATGTGACTGTATAGAGATAGGGTCATTAAGGAGGTAATTAAGGTTAAATGAAGTCATAAGAGTGAGGTCCTAATTTGAAAGAACCGATGTCATTGTGTGAAGACCATGAGTCACCAGGAACGTGCCTTCACAGAGAAAAGGCCATATAAAATCCCTGCAAGAAGGTAGCTATCTGCAACTGAGGAAGAGAATCCTTACCAGGAACCAACCCTATACCTTGTTTGGTCTTGGACTTCCAGAATTGATAACTATGACAAAATAGATTGTTGTTTTTTAAGCCACCCAGTCTATAGTACCACGTTGTGGCAGCCTGATCAGAATAAGACGTAGTAGAATACTATCCAGAAATTTTATTTTTAAAAAAGAGTTAAAAAAAGGCACAAGAACTTTCACTAATCTGGAAAGATTTACAAGCTGTATGAAGTGGGAGAGAACAAATAACACCACCAAACAAATAACAAATTGTCATGTATCTGTCACCTGGGCTCCTCTCAGGCAAAAACTATGCATATGTGAATTTACACAAACACAGTGATGTGTCTGGGAGAGGAGCCCCATTTTGGCAACAGTGACTCTGGGGGAAAGCAGTGGTTTGGGAGAGGTGTGGTCATGAGAGGTTTTTATACTATTTGGACTTTTTAAAAACAAAGCTAAGATAGTATGTATTGATTATTTTATAAAACAAATAAAAATTTAAGCTTTAAAAAAATCTCACCTGCTCTCCTAAACTTTTTGAAGCCAGAGTTATGTTCTCAAATGGTGCCCACACCTGGTCCCTCCTAAAAGTAGCATAAAACCATAGAGAATAGGGAATTCTTTTGATCTAAATACTATACATGAACCAGACAATTTCCCAACATTTGAATGTAACATTCTGTGATGCTGTGTGGGGGTGGGCAAAAAGGAATAACCCCTTCCTCAAAATACAAATTAAAGTTCATTAATAGGAAGGAAAATTAAAATGTTTTCATTCTTAAGGGATGTACCCTTGGGACTCATTAAATTATTTTTAATGGAAACCAGGAAGACAGGGAAAAACTTATAATAAAAATGAAGAATGGAATAGGCTATCCAGGCAAAATACACCCAAGTAATAAAAATAATCCCCATGAAATAGAATTACTAAAATAAAACTAGACTTGATTGAGGAATAGATGTTAAAATCCTGACGGAGTGATTTCATGAGATTCATGACAGTGCTCAATAATTTTGTCCATTTATCTACAGGAAGTGCTTCCCTGTGGCAAGCTTACAATAAGACCTGCCCAATAAAAGAAAGTGATCAGTAGCCAAGGCAGTTCCATGCTAAGCATGCTTTTTCTGACTCACAAATTGGATCTTACAGGAAGAATAAATAAAATATTTGCTACTTTATTAAAAAGAGACCAACCCATGATTTTCCCTTCATATGTGTATGGGTATTCTAGATTTTAGGACAATAGGGATTTAGAATGCAGCCCATTCTCACTAATTTGTGTCATAGGAGATATTTTAGCACTGGCCAGGGAATGTATATTTATAGGTGGTTCCCTATAAATTGCTTCTTTGGTCTCGCTTTTCTCTCCCACTGGGAATAGGCAGTGAGCTTCTCTCCCTAAGACTCACAGACACATTCCAGGTCTTGCTTCTCTCTCATTTGTCTAAACTCACAGGTTGGGTCTTCACTTCCCTTCAGGAATTAGCCATGAGGCCATTGCCCAAGTGGGACTTCCTCCTCAGAAAACCCTGTCTCCTCCTTTCTTTGCCCTACTCAGATTAAGCCCTTCTTGTAGACAGTCATGGGTGCCATGTACAACTCCATAGCTCTTTCCACCATTTCACTCAGTTATTTAATGCTTGTCTGTCCTGTTAGACTCTACCTTCCAGAAAGGCGGAGTTTCTGTTGCTTTTGTGTGACACTGAGTATCCAGCACCACGCCTCCAAAACTCCTCTGCGAGTATTTAATAATAAACTGCTTTGAACTGAACCATATATTTCAGGAGATAGCAAAAGAAGTTAAAATCAACTGAGATATAATTTCCAAGGATACATGAAGAACCTGCCTCAAAAAAATTCCTTGTAGAGGGGTGGTCATAGGGAGAGCTGTCAAGTTGATGGGTTGGGGAAACAGATAAAATTTTCATTGGTCTTGCCATAATTAGCAGCCAATGAAAGAGGGATACTACTATTTTTATATTTCAGGACCATTTTGAACTTACTCTTGAGTTTCCCTTTGGTCCAGGGTTAGGGCTAGTAGTATCAGGGTGGATTCTGTATCACTGACCTGGGCCAATGTTAGTCTTTTATGTTCACACAGATGTCTATGGGGGTCGATTTTATGCCCAGCAGTATTTTCCCAAGACTTGTGTTCCCCTAAATTTTTTTCATTTTTCTTAAATTTATTGGGGTAATACTGGCTAACAAAATTATATGGGTTTCTGGTGAACAATTTCACAAGAGATCATCTGTACACTGTATTGTATGTTCACCATTCCAAGTCAAGTCTCTGTCCATCACCACTTATCCCCCCTATATTCATTCTCCTCTGCCTCCCCAAACTTGCCTCCTCTTGGCAATCACCACACTATTGTCTGTTGTCCATGAGTTATTTCTTCTTTTTCATTTTTTCTCAATTCCTCTACCCTTACCCCTCTCCCAACAGCTGTCAGCCAGCTCTCTATTTATGAGTCTGTCTCTATTTTGCAGCTAGTTCATTAGATTTCACGTATGAGTGAAATCATGTAGTACTTCTTTCTCTGACTGGCTTAGTCACTTAGCATAATGTTAGTTACCCTTTACTTTCAAAGTATGTATATTATTTTGGTCATAGGAATGAAACATCCCCTTATTCAGCCATGACACAATTACTTTCAGCCCCAATGTTGTCTGCTGAAGTAGTTGGGGGGAGGGGCATCATCATAACTACTCCAGAAAACCTTTTTAGAAAGAATCTTTCATCTGTACAACCGCTAATCACTAATTATTCAATATTCTCTCCTTTTCATTAGGTTTTAACATAGCACATATCCCATTTAATAAGAGTTCTAAAATATTCCTTAAAGTAATTTAAGCGAAAGTCCAGTAGTGAAAAATGGTCTTAAACCTTAGTTCAGCAACCTCCACACTTGAGTTCAGCTTGAAAAGTTCAGAGTCAAGGAACTCAAATTATAAAGGAACGTTTATTTAGAAAGTTAGAAGGGCCCTTGGGAGCTTAGGAGAAAGGGAGAAAGATATGTGCCCTGAAGGACATAACAGGGAGGGGGGCAGGGTTCAGGCATGAGAGAGAGCAAGAGAGAAAGGAGGCCCTCTTCATCTTCATCTTCATCTGGCCTGTCAGTGCCTACTCTGCTTCTGCCTGTCTAACTGCCTACAACACAAGTATTCTGGTTAAATCTTGGGTAAATGATAGTGCTTTGACCTCTTGTCAAGAATGCAGATTTCAATTACCCTTGTTAATGAATAAGTTTAGTGGTGACAGGAATATAGAACAAAATTCACAACTGATAAATATGTGTTTATTATATTTATATTTTGCTAGTAACTTCTTGGAATCAGAAGACTGTTTAGTTTACTTTGGTAAAAACAATTTCTAACCATCTTTCCTTGGCACTGCTGCTAAATTCAAACTAAAACAAGGCAACAGAAGGCAGTATAAACAGAGAAAGAAGCACACCAGACCCATTAAATCCCAGCCTATGAGATTAAAGCAAATGACAAATGTAATGGCTGACTATTACAATCACCTGTGGGGACAGACTTAGATGGAGAGCAGGGTCACAGCTAGTTGGTGGCTGGGTGGGGGGATTAGGGGGTAGAGGGATTGAGCAAAAAAGGAAAAGGACTTATGGACATGGACAACGGTGTGGTGATTGCTGAGGGGAAGGGGTTTAAGGGGACTAAAATGTAATGTTAAAAAAAAATACAACAAAGATTAAATAAAAATTTAAAAAACCCCAAAACCTTGGGCCACACCCAGGCTGATTACATCAGAACCTCTGAAAGGTGGGCCTAGGTGTTGTTAAAGCTCCCAGGTGATTCCAGTGTGTAATCATGGCTGTGAACTGGCCTTATTGGTGTTGCTGTGCTCAGTGACTCATTTAATGAGATATATAACTCTGAAGGCCTGCAAGTACTTTGCTAAAAACAGCTGTTTCCAATGAAAGCATGAAAACCCTCAATAATATTAGTGTCACCAGAAATAAAAAAGAACTAGGAGTCACAATGTATCCCTTTAAAAGTATTTAAACCAAACCACTCAAGGGAACCAAGTTTTATATAGAAAGTTGTTCACTGCAGCATGTTTTTATAATCCATAAGGGACTAGTTAAACAAATGGTGATCAACTTCAGAACATGAACTGCTAAGAGATCAAGCAGATATTTATCTTTCCTGAGTGCCTACTATGTGCACCTACTACAAATGTGATGTCATTCCAGGAACTTCAAATTCACTAGATTTTAGGACAAAGATCCTAAGTCAGCTACATAATCTGTGGGACTCAGTGCAAATTGCTCAAAAAAATTACTAAAAATTTAAGATGCTGACAAGCAGAGTATTAAACCAAACCTAGGGGCCTTCTTAGTGTGGCCTCCTGTCACTGCACTATAAACCAGCCCAAAGTACAGAGGGAAACATGTGGTTAAAAAATAGAGATAAGTACATCAATTATTTAGCATATTAGAAGGAGATGTGTGCTATGGGGGAAAAAAGTAGAATCAAGAAGGGAAATCAAGTTGAAATTTTAAGCAGGGTGATCAGGGTGGGCCACATTGGAAGAGTGAGATTTCGGCAAAAATTTTAAGGAAGTGAGGGGCCAGATGTGAATATTTGGGGAGAGAGCTTTCCAGGCAGGGTGAGGAGCTAAAGCAAAGGTCCCAAGGAGATCTGGGAGTTTGCCAGCATTGCGGCTGGAGCAGACCTGGTGAGGAAGGGTAAGCGGGGAAAGGAGAGGCTGGATCACATAGGGCCTTAAGACTCCAACTTTTCCCTGGCCATTTTAAAAGAATTGCTCTGACTGCTAGGTGAAGAGTTTGTAGGAGGATAGACAAGGGTGAAGGAAAGAGAGCAGCAATGGAATCATTGCAGTAATCTGGGAGAGAGGGAAGACAAGAAAGAATAAAAGTAAATTTTGTATAATACACACACATGCACGCATGCACAGACATGCATGCATGTACATATTGTGACATGGAAAATTATCCACAATATGTGAGATAAATTCAATCTCATGTACCACATGAGATTGTGGTATTTTATGTACCACAATATGGTACATAAAATAGACTGCAGCTAATGACTATTTCTTTCTGTATAAAAACGAAACCTCAAACTGTATACAGACACCTCCCCTTACCTGCATGGGATACGTTTCAAGACCCCCAGTAGATGCCTGGAACAGCAGGTAGTACTGGACCCTATATATACTATGTTTTTTTTCCTACACATGCACACCTGTGATAAAGTTTAATTTGTAAATATGGGATAGTAAGAACTTAATAGCAATAACTAATAGTAAAATAGGACAATTATAACAATATACTAGTAATAAAAGTTACTGGAATGTGATTGCTTTCCCTTCAACATTTCCCATGCCCGAATTTAATGTCTTTTCCATCCTAAGCATTTATGCACTGTGGCCATAACTTTTGCAGTTTGACATGTGACAGCAAAATGTGCATAAATTTCTTTTTTCTTCTTCAGAATTTCACAGCTAGAAGATCCAAGAGCTAAGCAACCTTGGCAGATGATTTCTTCCTTTTTTTTATTAAGTCACAAACTTTTCACCATTTCACTTAGAGGAAGCCAGCATCACCCATGGCTTTTGTGATATGGGGGTGTTATAAATAAAATAAGGGTGACTTGAGCACAAGCACTATAATACCCTGATAGTCAATCTCATCACCAAGACAGATGACTACCAATTGACTAATGAACAGGGAGCATCTACAGCATGCAGGGCCAAAGGAATGGTTCATGTGTGATGGACAAGAGCTCATTTGGCTACTCAGAATGGCCTGCAATTTAAAACTTTTGAGTTGTGTATTTCTGGAATTTTTCATTTAATATTTTTATACCACCATTGATAACTGAAACTACAGATAGTGAAACTGTGGAAAAGGGGGGATTACTGTATATACATTTACATATAAGTAGAAAAAGATAAAAATTGTCACAAACCAAGCTATTAGAAATAGATACTTCAGTGGCTTGGGATTGTTAGATGGTAAGAAACAGCATGTCTTGTTATTTTATACTCTCCTGACATGAATATTTAACTGTAAGTATAGTTTTGTAAATTAAAACAACTGCTTTTCAAAGTAGAACACCATAGGAGCAGCTTCTCTCTCAATATGGAAAGGGAATATCTGACAAGATTACAAGGTCTGAAGCAAGGATCTGAAAAAAAAAAAAGTAGGGGGTTTGTAAACCTGGAGGAAAACCAGGTAGTACAGTAAATGACTAACTTTACTCAAGAATCTGGTACAAAGTGTTCTGCATGTGTAAAGGTATAGCAAAAAGGAGAAAGAATGGATTTTAATTGGAAGGAAAATTAATTCTTATAATAAGAGCACTGTAAACATGGGCCCGAAGACTTCAGTTCTGACAAATTCTGCCTGACTTGGTTTTCATGATAAGGGTAGCTGCCTGGGCTCACAGGGCCTAAATGGATTCATTTCAAACCTCCCCTGCATTGCTCTGAGTCACATTTCTGAAGCTCAAACCTGAGGTGGCCACCACCCACTGGCCAGGCTCACAGGGAGGTCACTGGGGGCTCTGTTAACCTCTTCAACAGTTTCCTATTACTCTTAAGTCTAAAATTCAAACAAGGCCAGCCTGACCCTTCATGGTGTAACCTCTTCCATTTTGTACTACACTGTTACATCTCCTATTAATTACCTTCATAGGACTCTGTATGAGATTTATAGGTATTTGCCTTTCTCCACCAAACAATAAACTCTCAAAACCAGGGATCAGGTGTTTGTTCCACCAAGCACCTGGCAGAGTCAGTCCTGAATATGCATTGAAAAAATGAGTAATCTAGTAGCAAGCCTTGTCTATTGTACATGTAGGAATTGGTATAGCCTTCCTGAGCTATTTTCCCTTCAGCTCTGTGAGCTTCTGAGATCAGAGACTTCATTCCCTGAGGGATAAATATGCTAAAAAGGACAGTGCTTATTAGTGTGGTATTTAGACCTCAAGGGATATCACAATGAAGTAGAAAGGTGATAGAGGGTAAGAATCATATGCAGTACTTGAGTATTTACTGTTACTACCACCTTGCTTAAATCCGTCTTCTTTCAAAAAGATGTGGTGAGGCAGCAATCACCTCACATTAGAGAATTAAAACCATACTCCTGACAATGAACACAAAGCATCAATACCTCGCTGGATGAAACCAAAGTTTTTTCATTGAAAGCTCACTCCTACATAAAACACCTCAAATAATTATGTTGGAGAAAGCCCAGCTTTGTCATTTCCTTTCTTCAAAGCTTGTAATGACATGTATTCCAAAAGCAGTAGGAACTTACTGTGCTGAATATCCCACCCCAATGCTGATCACGTTGCCTAATTATGAGAAAAACCACCTGGCGGAACTTGAAAGGCCCCTTCCTTTAACAATTAATGCAGATCCTCAAAGGTGGTCTCAGGCTGCTCACCAGAGGAAAAAGCCCTGAGAACTATGATTGAGTCATATCCAACTTTTTTTTTTCATGTGGCTATTTATGGGAAGCAAAGAACTTGTGTCACACAGGGCTTTACAAATAGCTTCCAAGGTCATTTAAGCCAGGGACCATTTCCAGATGCTACCTTTAACAAGAAAGATACTAGTAAAGTGAGCAGTGTCCATAATTACCATGTTTGTGACAAAATAAAGCAAAATATAGCAAAGGAGACAAATTGCAGGCAGGACTACTATTAAACCCAACACCCTTTTGAATGCCCAGGAACTTAGATTCTGTAGGAAGCTAACTACTAAGTCATACTGAAGAAACAATGCAAATTCTGCATGAGGGGACCTGGAAAGTCAGAAACTACACCATCAACCAAGACAGTTACCAAATCACTCATCAAGTATGACTAGTTAGGGGTATGTCTAACTCCACACATATTTCCGTCTCCAAGAGTTATATTCCTAGACTATTTTTGTCTTAATTTTTACAGCTCAGCCTTCTGGTTTTATATTTTAAAACAGGTGCACGTCATTGTATTTGTGAAGTAGCATGAGTCATATTGTTCATGAACTTGATCTGTCTCCCCCATCTTAACAGAGAAAGTATTTCTTCATTTTTATTGGAAAATAAATCAAATACCAATTGGCATACAGGTAATTCCTCCTCCTCAAAAGAAACTTGTCTTTTACTGAGCTTCCTTCTGATTGTCATAAGTGTGCTAAGCATATTGCATTTGTTCTTCCCAACTATAAGGTGTGGCCTTTTAAAGAGTAAACTGAAGCTTAAAAAGGTTAAGAAACTTGCCAAAGATCACAGGTAGGAAGTAATAAAGCTCTTTGATTGGTAGGTTTTGCTTATTACCAGGGTTTCATGCTCTAACAAGCTGCTCGAACTTTCTTGAGCATATGAATTAGCTGGGGATCTTGTTAAATGAACAACCTAATTTTGTGAGTGTGGGTAGGGACCTGAGATTCTGCGCTTCTAATAGGATCTGCAGGGAAAATGAGGCGGCCGGTCCACTGACCACACTTGAGTAGCAAGGCCCCATACTACTGCAGGAGCATAATTCCTCCTCTCTGAAATGAAATGTGTATTTCATTCGGCTGGCGTGAGACACTCTCACTTGACTACCTGACTTGGATAATTTGAGACAACATGGAGACAAGAAAGATATCAATCCAGAATCAATAGTGGTTATGGAATGCATACATTTCCATGTATTTTTACAGTAAAAATGCATTAAAAAATCTTTCACAAGAGAAACTTAAAAAATACAAGTAGGTGTTGAGTATTCCCCCCACATTCTTCCAGGCGTCAACTGTGTAATGGGTAGGAGGAAAATTTCTAAATGGTTTGATTTCATCGTACAAAATACTCATCCATCATCTCTCATCAAAACATTTACATGAAGTGGAGGATTAGGGAAAGTAGGCTCACAAGAATCAGTCTCCAATTTAAGGTTACAGTAGTTCAGAGAAAACCGTATCTTTCTTCTTAGTGCATAGTCCCTGTACAGTACAGTATTTCCAAAGCAAATCTCTGTGTAATTCAGAGGAAATTTCCACACCAAAAGTCTTCAGATTGAGACAGGCGCAGGTGGGTAGCACATAGATTTTAAAACGTCAAGTGTCATCTTTGACAAGAACACATCAAAATATTAACTTCAGGATATATTCCCCAAATCTACCTTGATTTCATTTACTTAAAATTCTGGACCACAACTGAGAGTATTGATCATTTAACATCACAGATTTTGCTAGAAACAGTGAGAAAATTCCTAGCAGTGGACCCTTAGGAATAAAGTCATTCCCAAGTTGGCTCTTAGGAAATAGATGAAAAAGAACATCATTATTCAGTTGTATTCTCCCTCAGCCTTACTACTACAGCTCAATGTATGCTTTGTATGGAAAATGTTGATAAAAATAGCAGTCACAGACTTTTTCCTCTTCTTTAGCTATAGGATGTTCATTGTGTCTGTTCCAGGAAAGGAACTTGTTTTGTGAATGTCCACACAACTACAGCTATTCATTCTAATGTTATGTATAAACCCATAAGTCAAATGAAGCTATGAACAATGTAATATTTATATATGCATAGTGTTTTATAAAAAGATTGGCCCACACACTGCATTTCATCAGTACAGAATTAGCATTAAGTCCATAGTACATGGAAAGAGATGAGTGAAGAACAGAATGCAAACGAGTGCTTAATAATTCATAGGCAGGCTAACCATAGAGGAAAAGATGATAATTCAAACCGACTAAAGCTTTAAAGAATTACTTATATAGTCTCCCATTTTAAAACAGCTTTACATACCTGATTTAGTTTACATTAAAAAATATCCCAATGAATCAGTTTTTCCATATTCAGAAATATGAACACATCACATTCCTCACAGCTAAATTTTGTCATAAATTCTTTTATACAAGAAAAAAGGCAACATTTTTTTAAAACAGGCTCTATTAATTACAGTTTTTAACTCTGTACACACAATGATTAGCTGGTTTTCTCTATTCTCCCCCCAACCTTTGTTTTTAAATAGTACCATGAGAACAACAGTGATTGACTTGCAAAGTTTTGTGTCTGTATGGAAAATGCAAAACAGTACTACAGAACTATACAATGTATTGTAAGCAGCGGTTTGCTATAGTGGTCCAACAGGTACAAGCAAACATTTTGGCTCAGCTAGGCAGTAAACCATTTCAACAATTTCCCGGGGCTACAGCCAACCCAACTACACCTTATGTGGGATTGAATAAGAATGGGTCTTGCTAAAAAAGGAAAATCATTATGTTTTGTTCTGCTGTCCTAAAATTCAAAGGACAGGGTCATGAGGGTATAAGTTCCCCAACTAGATCTACCACCATTGAGATCACGACCTTTCCCTTTCAATCATTCTGGAGACTAGTATGGTTTCAAAGGAAAACCGGCATTTCTAAGAATAAGCACCTCCAATCCTCAACATCAACAAAGAGTTAACTCCACCAAGGCTCATTTCCTCCTCTCCTATTTGGCAAAGGGTAACCATGGCCTTATGCTAAAAAGGGGGATCATAACCTTCTATATTATGGATCTTAATGTCTCCTTCACACTGGGCACATTGTCTCCTACTCCATCTACTCTTCAGCCTCAAATCAGACAATACAGAAGGTGTTTGTTTTCCATTCTTCCCAGTAGTTGAGCGAAGCTGTGACAGTACTGCCTTAACAAGATCTTTACTAATGGTAATGCTCATGAACCTGACCACGGGCACTTGAGCAGTGGTGGCCAACCTTCTCCTCTCTATGCCTTTCTATGGCCAGGGAAAGTCCGAACTGTTTTCTGAACCATCTGTAACTCAAGAACATAACATTTCTGTGTGCTGTGTAGGTTTGCTATAAATATCCTTCATTTGCAGTAGTAGTCTCTTCAGACAGTTTGCTTTATTTAGGATCATTGGCAATCCTAACCCATTTCAAAGAGTCTTCAGCTTTTACAAATATAACTTTGCCTTTTTATTGAAAAGAAAAACTCCTAACTACAGTATAGCACATCATTACATAAGTCTATATCAAATTAAACTTAACAACGTCTCTTAGAGAAAATGATCAACAGCCCTATTTAATCAGGAGAGAAAAAGATTGCCCAAAATAAGGGAACAATTCTTGACAATTCTACAGTTCATGTAGAAACAAAATTTATATCCCTTTGGGGCAGCATTTGGCAAATAATTTTCAAAAAGTATGCATTTAAAAATACTTTCTTTAATATTATACATCAGGCACAACACTTTTCATATATATTTTTTTCTTATAAGGTTTCAAATGCATAAAATGTTTGTTGCTATTCATAGGCTCATCAGGTGTCAGATGCTTCATTAGGTAAGAAACTAAATTACTTCAGGTTTGTGACCTTAGAACCTTTGACATGGTAAAGGTTGGAATGTGACTCAGAGCTCAGATACTGAGGTCAGTGCTACATTCTTTGTAAGGTCGCCTTCTCTGCTCCGGGGGATGTCTGCCACTTCTGCCGGAATCCTGCTTCACACACGGCTCTTCCCTGGGTCGATGGTTGACTCTGTCCTCTCGGTTCCTTTTCTCAAGCGACCGCTCTCGCCTCCGCTCGGGGGACCTTGCTCGCCTCCGGTCAGTCGATTTCGCTCTCCTTTCTGGTGAGCCCCCACTCCTCCGCTCTGGAGATCTCCTCTGATCCAGGAGCCTTTCAAGAGACCTCCGCCGGCGGCTGGGCGAGCTGTCCCTTCTGCGCGTGGGTGACCGCTCTCGCCTCCTCTCAGGAGAAATCTCTCTTCTCTTGTCATGCTTCTCCCTCCTCTCCAAAGTGTTGTCAGCACTCCGGGTACCTTCCCTCCGCTTCTCTGGGGACCTCCTCGTGGGGCCATTGGTCACCAGCCGCTCAGGTGGGGCTTCTCTTCGCCCCTCGGGCGCCCGGTCCTTGGGTCGGCAAGCCCCACTGTCGGGTGTCCTGGAAGTTCCATTCCATGTGTGATGCTCGTTGGGTTGTCTGCTGTACTCTCTGCTGCCTTTTGAATCTTTCCCGTGTGCCCGCTTTTCCCCATGGGGTGATGATTTGTGAAGATCGGGTGGGTAACTGGACTCCAATGGTGGGTGCGGCCGGCGGCAGGCCGGCCCGGCCCGCTTTTCCAGGACACCGTGCGCCGGCCCGGGCTTCACTTCCGGCACACCCTGTGCGCCGGCGGAGGTGCCGTTCCGGTCGCCGCCGGGGTCTGCGGGGAAGTAAACGAGAGCGACAGTCCGGTGAGAAGGACCTCCGGCTCCTGTCCCCACTCCCACAGTTGCGCTCTCAGTAGTGACAACACACACACGCGCGCACACACACACGCACACCCAGCTGTTAAAGCAGTCAGAATCAAAGCCAGCTGAGTCCTCGTTAACTATAACTGCAACTAGTTAGGTTAACTAGTGCTTGAGGCTTTTCGGTTCTAGCTCTACTCAACACATAGGTCATTAAGGAATTTACATCTATCTCGAGGTTTCTAAACACCCCCACTTCATCCCTTTCTGTTCTCACCCCACCCACGACCCTTTTCCCTTGCCCGCCCCATCCCGTCCCCATTAAAGAAAATAGGATTTCCTTTAAAGAATACCTTTAAAGTTTCTTTAAACTTTAAAAATAATCTGGGAATGAGGGAACTTACTGGGAGAATATTAATAGCCTATGTTTCGATATGGGTGGTGATTAAATGGGTGCACACAGAGGTAAAAACTCAACTGCACTCTATACTTAGGCTTTATGCATTTTACTGTATGCACAGTATACTTCTATTGTTAAATACTTATACTTAAAAAAAAATAATTCTGGTGGTGGGCAAAGAGGACTATAGAGGCAACACAACTGATGTTGATGACCAGAAAAGGTGACATGAAGTGAAGGTCCATTAAACATTCATCCTGCCTTTGTGCATGTTTTCATTCAACTATTTACTTTTCTGTAAGTTTAAGGAACTATTTCTAGAATGAATGTTCTGACAGATAAAAGGGAGTGGAAGAATGGTAATGAGGAACACAGCTGACATCAGGTAAAGTTCAGATCAAGTCTTTAGGGGCACTTTTCTTTATGCTCATGATTACCTCGATGAGCCATGGAGTTGCTGGACTGCTTCTTACAATATCAAGTTATCTATAGATTTAAAAGCAGGGCAACGCACAGGGGCTTTTGTTTATTATTAACTATTTGAAATAACATTGCACATGAATTTATTGAGAAGTTTCAAAACATGGATGCTTTGTTGCAACTAAATCCAACAGGTGCATTTTGGGTAAGGTACCAGGAATGGTGTGCTGAAGTGTGATAGGCAAACCAGGGGGACAGTCACAGAGACAATGTGGATGTTCTGTAAGGATCTTTCATGAAATAAGGGCAATAGTAAGCAATCTGTTTCATGAGTGATTTCCCAAATATTGGGTAGGTGTTAACAAAAGCAGGAATATAGCCTTGAGCATGGTTGGCAAACTTTTTCTGTAGAAGGCTAAAGAATAGACATTTTTGGCTTTGCAGGCCACATAGTTTGTTACAACTACTCAACTCTGGCACAGTAGTGTAAAAGCAGCCTTAGGAAACAAATAATTGTGTTGTGTTACTAAACTTTATTTGCAAAAACATGCTGTTCACAGGATTTGGCCCATGAACTGTCCTTTGCCAAGAGATAACTGATCAAGCAGGACATCTCATCTCCTTGTCTAGCAAAGCCCTATATACTTAAAGTGAAAGCTCTGTGATATGAAGTTTGTTCTTTCTAAATGCTAGGTAGGCTATTAGAATTAACACAAAGTCATTTTAAGATCTGGGTGATGTGCGGTGCTTAGATCACTGTCATAAATCTAACCTTGGGGTTTCTTACACCTACTTTTAAGATAAGAGCAAGATTTCAACAGGGTCAGTGGTGTACTTACAATTCAAAGAAGGCAGGGTGCTCAGAATGAATTGCCAAACATATCAAAATAGAGCTAAGCAGAAGCAATGAGGAAATTAGGCCACAGCACAGAAACACCTAGTATTGATTGAGCTACAAACCGTAGTTTGATTATGGCCCATAAGGTAGAAGCAAGCCTCCCCGAGCTTTTCATTTCTCATACATGCAGCGATATTAGGAGGTATCATCGCTGTAGAAGGGAGGGCCCAGCACCAAGAACAGAGAGAAAGAGAGAAAGAGAAAGAGAAAAAGTTGAACATTTAGATTCCCTATAACAAAGAGGAAAGAAAAAAAATCTGCATTTGTTAACATAGGGCAAAGAGAGTTTATTTGTCCAGTCAGACAGTCTAAGGCAACACTCAAATAAGGCTGCAGAGACCGCAATCAGAACAGTGACGTTTTTAGACAGCCATATATGGTGACTCGAGGACCCAGACAATAGATGCATCCTTTTTTCTAATTTTTTTTTTTTTTCTCAAACAACTGGAACAATGACAGGCTGGCATAAGAAAGCATTAACAATAAACAACAAAAGAACAAAGTTCCCTCCCTCCCCCCTTAAGATCGCGGCAGTTAAATTAAGTACAAAAAACTCATTACAAAAATAGCCTCACAGAGAAGCAGGTTCCAATCAAGTCAGAAAAATATTGGAACTTAACATATTATAACCCATTTGTGACTCTATAATCAATAGAATTAGAGAGATTTAGTCCAAATGACACATGGAGACATTACAGCAGCACAATCCTGGTATGTTCAACCCTTCTTGGAAAACCGAATATTTAAAATGGTCTTTATTTCTAGCCCAAAGAACATTTGTTAGTGTTGGATTTTCATCCTCGGTGCAACAGACATAGGTTTTGAGAGGGTATACAGGTTACTGACGGTGACTCTCAAATGAAATATCACATCCAATAGAAGCATAGGGAAGACAGAAAAGGGAAACAACGTTAAACAGTTTCAGTGGCATTGATACACCTATCAATGATTCAGTACACTGCACAGCTAACATCTTAATGTTGTTAGACTACCTTCCCTGTGTGTGGTTGATCATATCTAAGGGGGCCTCCTCTGATAACTACCCATCCCCCGCCTTGGGCCCCTCATATTTTGCACCTGTATGGATGTCCAGCACCTGGGAAGACCATCCTTCAAAGGAGTTCTCTTCTCCTTAAGCTGCATCTGAGTTAAGGATCTCAACAAGTCCAAAATGCAGCTGACTTTCAGAAAAGAAAGGTGATAACAGATAAAATCCCTAATAAAGGGGACTGACATATATGGGGACCATTCAATCACAGTTTCTATAGAAACTTTTGTAGACCTTTGGTTGGGAAGAAAAGCCCTACATCTAGGGCATAACTTTTTTGTTTTTAATTTTTAAACAAGAATATCAAATAAATAGGACATAATTATTATAATATATAATATTTTGCCATCAGGATACTAAGCTATGTAAAGATCATTGCTGTTTAGTCAAATCATGTCTATAGATATGACAAAGGAACTCTATGTATAGCCTGGCTTTCCCCATAGGAAAGGTATAATTGTGTTTCCCTCATGATGAGCACTGGGAATCTATTTCATCCTTCATCATTTAAAAACTTATGGCTAACATGTCAACAGTTTTCTCTGTTTTCTAGTACTGGGCTCAGGTGCTCTGAGTTAGGGCAGGGAACAGAGGGCGGGGATGCAGAAGTGTTGTATACAGAGCATAAAGGAGGTAAGCAAGGCCTCCAAATCACCTCAAAGTTTCACGTCTCATAAATAAGACATCAAAAAAACACAGAAGAAGAAAAAACAAAGAATTGTGCCTCAACATATCACTCAGGAAACCTGCTTTCCTGCTTCTTAAAAGGAGTAGTCATTTTGTGCTAACAATTGGATCTGAGAAACAGTTTGGCACAGTTCAAACAATCATTCCTTCCTCTTGGTCGGACTAGACAAAATGTTCTCTCTGATTATCAGAAAGGGGGCTATAAAGATCTTGTCTTAGGTCATGCCCCAGTCCACATAAGCAAGCAAAAGGATGAAATGTGTAGAGATTTCAGAACAAGCGAGGCAAATAATCACATGGTGTGAAAGGCTGGTAAGACACTGGTGAACAGGGGAAACAAAAAGACTTTCCTGCTGTAGTTCTGGAGACAAATTCATGGAGTCATGCCAGGAAAGGAAGGAATGTTTTCATAGTTTGACCCACCATATTCTGGTACTGAGCCATCTCCCCGCTTCAGAGACAGACGTACTCTGCGGCCACCATTCTTAATTAGTTCTATTGCCCGAGAATGCTTCATGTTTTTGGTGGTTTCACCGTTGATCTCTAAAATTTCATCACCGATCTGCTCAAAGCAAGAGAAGACAAAGTGAGAACATCACTAAAGTGTTTCACTGGCTTTTGAGGTGTTTTATGTTTGAAATTATTGCATTTATTGACTACCTAAATATTTATTGAGTGTATGCTAGAAAATCTATTGATTAGGATGCAGCAGTGAAAAACAAATTCCTACCCCGATGGACATTCTAATGGGGGAAATACAATCAGCAAGAAAATTAGAAAACTACATTTGTGTTAGTGTAAATGCTAAAGAAAAATAAAGCAGGAAGGCACATATGAATTGTTTAAGAAAGGAGAAAGTGGTAAGCAGCTTCTGGATGGCCCCCAATAATCCCTGCCTTCTTGTATTCACATCCTATGTAATTTCCTTCCCTTTGAATGTGGGTTGAAATTGGTGACTTGCTTCTTACAAACAGAATATGGCAAATGTGATGAGAGGTCAGTTCAAAAACAAAGTTACAAAATGATTCTAGTCTTCTGTCTTACTTGCCCCTCTTTTGTTTTCTTACTTCTTCACTCTGATGCATGCTGCCCTCTGGCATCCATCCTAAGGACACAAGGGAGGCCCAGGCCAGCAGCCAACAGGCGCTATTCCTGCCAACAACCCTGTGAGTGAGCTTAGAGCAAGTGGTCCCCAGTTGAGTCATGACATGGGAGTCTGGCTGGTAGACTGACTGCATCATTTACTATGTGTTAGGTACTATTCTAGGCACTGGAGATAAGAGAAGTAAACAAAAACAAGGCCAGATCCCTGCTGTCATGGAACTTATATTCTAGAAGGTAGAAGAGAAGCCTTGATTTTAGGCTTTCAAGTCTTGAATTTGAGCTGCTCACTTGTTCGTTAAGTGACCTTTCTCAAGTCCTTGTAATTTCTCAGAGTTCACTTCCTCTCCTGCAGAAGGAGATGGTAATACCCCATGTTTACCACGCTGACGGTATCAAATCAGATAATACATGTAAAAGTGTCCTGTGATCTATACAGCATTATACAAAATATGATAATGGTATTTTATTCAATCAGAAACTTAAGTGAGAGAAAACATGGAAAAGCATATTCCATGTGTTTGAAATTTAAACGAAATATATAACAGTATACATTGACTTGTATAGACACAAATTGTGCATGTATGTGCATAAAGAAACTGATACACAGTTTGATCCATGAAACTGTACTTTTATTATGTACCACTTTTCATTGTTTAATTTTTAAAGACCACCTACATGGTTTATTTTCCCAATGGAAAATAAAAAGCTCATTAAACTTTTCAATCTGAAGAAACTTAAATTCAAGATTGTGTATTCTTCTGTGCAGGCCCAGTTTCATTAACTTTTTTCTTTTCCTGACCTGACTCTTGATTTATTTTTTTTTTAATTTGCTGCCAATTGTTTCCTATGTGTGTGTCTCAATCTATGTGACATATCTATAATGAGATGATTTTTTCTTTTTTTTAGTGATCTAATTTGCCGAGGAGAGCAACACATAATATGCAACAACAGATATTAGCTATTTAAACGGAGCAGAGTGGACTTGTGTATTTAAATTTTGTAGCTTTGCTTACTATAGAGTGATCCTGAATATTCATGCCATGAAATAGCTGTCCCTTTGTTAAGGCAGAGTGAACATGCTGCTGAGACCAGGGCATGACGGTTGGTGACTAGCTAGAGACCAAATGGAGCTCACCACCCAAAACCTACAGAACTACAGAGCTCTCCTGCTCTCTAAGCATCCTAGTACCCCCAGGAATTCATGTGAAGTGACATGTTTGCCTCACGAGATTAGTATAACAAGTATGAAATGATATTCAGATAATAGCTCTTTTAATAATTTAGTAAGTAATTTTAACCCTTCATGCAGCCCCAAAGAATTCAAAGTGTTCACCTAACTTTAGCAGCTACATCTAACTGCTTCAGAGAGAAATTTACACTAAGGTGGGAATCATGCATTTAAAACTCCTGAAAACTGTAAAAAATGTAATTCTCATGAAGAAGATTCTAGCCAAATAATGTCAAAAAGTCACTACAGATGATGTATTTACATTGAATCCAGACTTCTCTTCCAACTTACCCTCATCTTTCCACACCTTTCTGCAGGACCATCCTCTGCTAAGCGCAGAACATAGAGGTCCATGTTATACTCTCGGCCCCCTCGAAGACTAAAGCCAAATCCCTTGGCTCCTCTTTCCAGTTCCACAGTGTAAAATTCTTGCTCCTATTTCAAGAAATTAAATGTAATCATTCTGGGAGAACTTATATCCCCATCTCTTCCTAAACATTCTCTATTATGATGATTTGACCAAAAGGCCCAACCATTATCCTCGTCTTGGTGATCCTCACTTGTTTATTAATACCCATTAACCTTGGAAGTTTGGAGATGCGTAACTCAAAAACACTCATGAGTGTACATAGACTGCATGCTAACATGCCTCTATTAAAATTTAAGTAAGACTGCAATTTTCCATTTACAGCAGGAAAATACATTATATGATACTCTGCAAATTGGTGGATGTTCAGCCTCCTTGCCTAATGCCCGAAAAGTGCTAGCAGTGTTCATCATTAGGATAGCAAAAGGCTCAGAAGGTCAGTAAAAAAGGGAACCTGCTTAACTTTGCATCGTACACTGTTTCCCAATTTTGGCTTCACCTGCTATTTATTATGTGTGTACCCTCCATCACCACTGTATGGAGCAGGTGTTTGCTCTATGGGTCCCACCTGAAATTCACAAGTCTGAGAAACACCTCAGGAAAAAGATATCTTGGCATAAATGCAATTAGAAATACCAAGAGCAGCTATCAGCTGTTTTGCTTCCATTGGTCACCAATTATAGCTTTTTATTTTGTCTCTTCCTCTCTAGAAAAGGATATCTAGAAATATTTTTCAAGGTAGTAAAATAAAACATCATTTCACAGACAACCAAATGAGAGTGCATATTTTGTACACTGTATCACGAAAGCTTATTTATTTTAATTGGGGTACCTTGTAAAAGATATTAAAATAGCTTCAGAAAGCTGGGAAGGAAACGTACAAAGCAAACAGAGGAAAAAGGGAATCTGCTCTCACCTGTGTTGCCTGGGGTCCTTTGAACTCAAACTGAGATTCTGGCTTTGGTTTGGTGGTATTCCTGCCAGAGCGAAAGAAAGATATCAAAGCAACCCATGAGGAAACTGAGAAAGAACCAAGGACAAGTGTCATCATGCCAGGAGTTACTTTCCTCCCTTTAAATTAACAAAAGAAACCATAGCCATGTCTGACCTTGTCTCCTGCGTCCCTTGCTGAGAAGGGGTATGTGTGGTGGTGATAGTGGCGATCTTCTCTGCATTGGTCAGCAAGGTGGCATTTGAAGACTCTGCAGGATGAGACAGAGCACAATGAAATGAGGGGCCCTGCGAAGAGTCAAACCAGGAGGTGTCCACAAGCCCCATATCTAAATGACAAATTGATCTTCTCTGTCACCATTTAAAGCAGTTCTGACTTGAATTTCTAAATAATTAAGAGTTTAGTGTACTATTTTAAGATATTCTATGATGTGAGCCATGTAAACCCCATTGTTCTTCTTCCAGTCAGACATCCCCACAAATGGAATAGTTTGCCCAAGAAAATGCTACCCTAGAACTGCAGTTAAGACAGGTGTCTCTCACTCCTTTCCCACCACTTAAAAAAGATAGTCCCATCAAAACACTGTTTTACATCAGAATTACTTTCCAGAATTTCACAGGTTGACAATGGATATCTTTTCTAACATTTCCTCCAATTTATTAGCAATATTTAAGGAGTCTTTAATTTACTCATGTGATATCAAAATTAGAAATGTGCTAGTATCTTGTTAAACACTCCCCCCACAAACCCACCATCTACTTTCTTCCCCATTGCTTTTAATGAAGTACGCATGAAAATGTGTTCTTGACAGATCTCATCTAGTATAGCTCATGAGAAATTAATTTTAAAATCTGCATTTGTTAGAGCCAGAGTTTGTAAATATAAGTTGTATAAATCATGAAGCCACCCTAACGTAATGAATATGATTATATTCTTATGTAAATTGACTTTCTTCTCCACTAACCATATTTATAAGCAACTTCATTAATCTCTGGAAGTGTGGTGTCCCAGATGTTGAAAACACTCATTAGCATGCCTATATACTACACACCAACATACACACATTAAAATGTAATCATTCAGTCCTGGCTGGTGTGGCTCAGTGGACTAAGTGCCGGCTTGGAAACCAGAAGATCCCCAGTTTGATTCCTAGTCGGGGCACATGCCTGTGTTGTGAGCCAGGCCCCTCTCCCTCCCTTCTCTCTGAAAATAAGTAAAATCTGTAAAAAAACTAATCATTCATATAGTAATAATTATATATTCTTTTAAGAATTATTTCTCATTTTGACCAAAGCAGATAGCAAGCAGCTATGAGCAAGTTGCACTTATTTTTAGGTTGATTGTTTGGAACATGGCATACATTTTCTATTCAAGAAAATGCTAAATATGGTGGTTAAATTCTAAGATTAGCCCATAAATGCCTGTTTAATTCACAGTATGCTAGGAAGTCTAGAAGTTTCTAGAAGTCCTATGGTTTCCAGGAGGCACTCTAATGTTTGTCAAATACATAAACCTACCCATTATGTATAACAAAATTTCTATGGGAAAATATGTTAAGTATCCCCATCTGGGCTACCTGAACTATAACTCTTTTCACAGTAGTTCAATGTGAAAAAATATCCTCAAATCCCAATCATTTGTGGTCTATCTTCCATTCTGTGTTATTTTCATTACACATAATTGTTAAAAGCATGGGTTTGAGATTTAAACCTAGGTTCAAATCCTCCTTCCCTTACTCATTAGTGGTGTGACTTATCTTCCTCATCTGATAAAAGGAGACGATGGCATTAGTTCTCTTCCCTTGGATAAAAGTATATGAAATGTTTAGTATAGTACCTGCCATACAGTAAACACTCAATACATATTTACTGAAGGTCTGGCCTTTGCCACTGCTTCTACTTTTTATTCATTACTGTGAACTTGTATAAATTATTGCAATTCTCTGTGAAATGAGAAAGCTGAAGTATGATTTTAACAGTTTGTATTCCAGTCATAAAGCCCATGATTCTTACAGCTAAGGTACAAGGTTAATATGAAAATGTAACTAGATCAAGTGAACTAAAATATGTATCTTGTTCCTGCATTAGGATGATGTTTCTTACAATCTGTTTTGCCAAAAATTTCTGCAGATTCTGAAGGAAAAGGAACCTGTGTTCAATTAAAGGTGATAAATAATAGGTGAACAGTGAGAACTATTTCTGCTTGTTTGTGTTTTCTTTTCCTGAGGACTCCTCCAAGCCTTTAATCATGTCAATGTGCCTTACAGCCCTCTGCATTAGGGAGGTGGGGCTTCTCAAGTTTATTAGGAAGCAGTTTAGCATAACAGTAATTAGGTCAGATTCTGGAGTCAGACTATCTGGCTTGGTATCCCAAGTTCTGCAACTACCATCTGGGACTTTAGCAAAGTTACTTAAACTTTCTATGCCTCAGTTTCCTCTGCTGCACATATGGGAGAACAGATATTTCTTAGAGAATTGGTGCAAAGATTATCTGAAAGAAAAGTGTGTGTGCTAGCGCCTAGAACATAAAAACTGCCCCTAAAATGATTAGCATATTTTAATTGGGAGCATGTGTTCATTACTACTATCATAATATTAAAAGCATATTTTTATGATTGCAGTTAACTGGTACAATCAATGTGATAAGTTTAAGATATTTCATAAAGTATGCTCACTGTGTGAGTCTAAAGGACTAAGATGGCATAGCCTCTCATTATGATTCACCAGGCATTTCATAAACACATATATTGGACCTTTAAAAAAACCTGATATTGCTCATTGCAATTAATTTTATGGAGATTTTCAGGGAAATCACAAGATGGTCTGGGCCATGGGGAAATCATAATCAGGATATCAAAAAGGATGTTTCATTTTTGATACAATGATTATAATTACTGAGTTATATAGAGGTTCCCTTTCAGAATGTTTGTGTGTTTTGGTAGCCAAAGTTTTCCAGGCAGATCAGACCTCATTCTCAAACAATTTTTCTATTTCTGCTGCTTTCATGATTGCTGAAATATAATAGATAATTACTCAATACTCATAAAAACAGAACTATTTTATTAATTTTCCTCCTGTCCTTCACTTGCTATTTTTTTTACTGATTTATATGCAAATGTTTTGGTTGAAGCTAAAGTATTTTAAAAAATCGACATTTAATATGCAGCCATGGTCAGTGTGTCTCAGCTGGTTGAGCATCATTCTACAAACCAAAAGATGGCTGGTTCGATTCCCAGTCAGGGCACATGCCTAGGCTGCAGGTTCAGCCCCCAGTTGGGGTGCATGCAAGAAGCAACCAATCAAAGTTACTCTCTCATATAGATGATTTTCTCCCTCTCTTTCTCCCTCCCTTCCCCCATCTCTAGAATCAATTAAAGAAAAAAAAATTTAGTATGCAAATGTCTATTTGAGCTCCTTGAATTTTCTTGTTGTTTTTCTTAATCTATGAACAACCACCATTTCCTAATAACCTACAGTGTGCCAAGAATTGTGCCAAGTGCATTATCACCTGCATTATTTCATTTAATTCTTACACCTCAATGAAACAGGTGTAATTAGTACCCCCATTTTTTAAAGACAGAGTATTCGAAAGGCAGGTGACATATCCAAGTTCATCCACAGAGTAAATGGCGGCACTGGCAATTTTTCAGTCTACATTTAGAATGACTAAGTGCTGAAAGTCCCCTTAGTTTTTTTATATACAGAAAAGAAGCTCATTATCATAGATTCATAGCTTTATTCCAAAGTACAATATATTGCCTATAATAGAAAAAAAAAAGAGGTTGATATAAGAATAGGCTCCAGAAGCAGGGCTATGAAGGGGTGTCAATGTATTTGACTTTTAAAACTCCAAGGCAGATGGCCACAATGGCTGTTTTTATGATAAATTATAGAAAGTACCCTACATCCTCTATTAAACAGTGTTTACACCTACATTAGCTCCCTCAGAGGAATGAAAATGGATATTACTATTCTTTGCGTAGCAATTGTGCACTAAGAAAGGCATGTGCAAGCTCTCCAGGTGCTGTCATGGTGCTGGGCTAAATCAGGGCACTGACTTCTGACAGCAGCATCTATCTGGAGTTTCAATAATTTCTCCTCGACAAGAGATTACAGTTCTAACCTTGTTTCCATGGTAATATCCTTAGCCTTCCGTACAGAATCCACATTACAAAGCCAAGTAAATCAACAAAGGATACAATCATTCCTTTCATAAATATTGTAATGCACAAACACATATGTAATAAACATCTGAAGAAAGCCTTTGGGAGACTTTTTAAATGTGTGTGGTTGGAACCCTATTCTTTTTGCCTCAGTCTATGCTAACATCATATCCACCAGAGCCTTTTATTGAGATCAAGTTACACTAGTCCATCTGTGCCTTTACGAAGGAGATAGCAATACCTGTGTGGCCAAGTCCTATCTCTTATTTAAGCAGATACTTTGAATCAGAGTGATAAGCAGTACAAATTTATGGTCATGATTTAAGTAATACAGTTTCAAGCTCATAAATATTCTCATTATCTTGAACCTGATTCAGTTTGATGGCTCCATGTTAGCCTGGCTCACTCAGGGTCTGCCCTATCTGATTCATGTCTTGTTTCCATCCAGACTTCACAGAGTATCTCTATGTAACACAAGTGGTAGGAAGCATGTGTGGTTTGACTTGTCAGATTTCAAGTTCAGATTCAGTATATTCAGCTATTCTCTGGCTCTTTCTGTGATGCCACCATGTATTTCCTACCCTATACATTTATCTCAAAGGAGAAAAGGTTCTGTCCCACTCCACCTCCATCCTGCTCCCCAAATAAAGTAAAAGCTAAGATGATAAGGACTCTCCTGGTCTAGTCCTGTCCAACTTTTGAATGTCTCAGAGCTTTTGTTGGAGGGGGCTAGAAGGGAGAGATGGAGAGAGGGGGAGGGGGGAGAGAAAAAAGAGAGAGAGAGAGAGAGAGAGAGAGAGAGAGAGAGAGAAGGAAAAGAAATGAGAGGAAAACTACAGACCCAGATAAGTGAAACTGGAGGGGAAAAAATGAGGTGAACAATGATAAGAAAGAAAAATTAAGTAGCATGAGTATGATAAAGAAGTGGATTTGGAGTGGGTTCCAAGCACTGGCCAACCAGGAGTACATCCTCCTGAAGTGCCTCCTAAGGGTTGATGAGAACAGTTCTCTAGAAAAGACGGATTTTTAAGAGCTTTAGAAACCATTCAGATTGAGAACTTAAGTCTCCTCATGAGGATCACAAAAGAAAATAGGCCTTCAGTGGTCAGGGGGAAAGGGATTGTGGGGAGGGGGGAGGCAGAGGCAAGAAAGGGGAGTAGCTTAGACAAGAACCTAGTATAAAGGAACCATGGACATGGACAACAGGTGGGATTGACTTTGGGGGGAATGGGTGGGTGGGGAGGGGGACAGAGGGGAACAAAAAGGGGATGGATGTAATACAACAATAAAATTAAAAAAAAAAAAAAAGAAACTGTTTTGGGAATACCTGATGAATTAAACATTAGAGTGAAAGATCTGAAGGAGGCCAGAGGCCTCTAACCCAGAGAGCACCTTTCCTCTCTATCATGTCTAACACACCTTCACAGACAGGAAGTAGAACCACCATGCATTTCCCTTCATCAAAGTGCAAAACCCTCCTGGGTGACTCCATCATCTGCCCAGAAATCGAACTTCCCTGCTTCAACTCTTAACTTCTAAGAAAGCAATTTTTGGCACAGTTACAAGATGAGTACCACAAATCTACTTCTGCTAGACTTGACTGACTTTTCCTGGCCTCCAAAACTTACAAGTAACTGATGGAAAATTTTATTATCAGGACAATGAATCTGGTGGTGTCTTCCATGAAACTGTGAAATTGCATCCTCAGCAGTGCATCAGTCCATAACTATATTGTATCAACTCCAATGTTTACTTCTAACCAAGATACTCTGTATACATGTCTATCAGAAGTTTACATATTTGAAGTACTCAAGTTTAAAAAATGTATTTATTAATAACTTATTGAATAATTCACCTTGCACTATCTTTTTTGGTATTTAGGTTTTCCAAAGTTATTTTCCATTGTACTTTTAAAAAATTAAGTAAACATTTAGTATGTGCACAGAAGTACAAATTGTTTCTGCATATTTCTGTCTTTCCTTCCTTTTTTGGACATTCTCATTTCTACATTAAGACTGACCAATATAGATTCAGCAAGTTAATTCCTATGTCTAGTTCTTTTCAATTAGTTATTTGAAATATTTCCATGTGTCTAAATGTATATACTACACTTGGTTCTCTCAACCATTTCTTATTTAATTTTTCTGGCTTTCTTTAACCTTTTCAAAAAGGACCTATGCTCTATTATCTTTTGGTCACTTTCCTAAATTGTAATAACCTTCCAGAGTGGTGAACTTGTGGAATGGACTCCAGACCAGCAACGGTTCATTACTAGCCACACATTTGAGGCAGGCTGAAGACCATCATTCAGGGGACTAATTTTTGTGCAGAGAAAATTCTTCATCTTTGGAATCAACAATTTTAAATATTATTGCTCAATTTTGGATTCACTTTTTTCTGAAAGGCATAGTCTATACTACCAAAATTTTAATTTATAAGCTTACTTTCTAATAATTCATATATAAAAAATTCATTTGGTGAATTATGTTTAGATAAATATGTCTTTTTTTACACATCAATGGCATAGAATTTCTATCATACTAGTTCTATAAAACCACATTTCCTCTTGATATTCACTAGCTTTTAAAATATACATTTTATGTTATCACATGCACAGCAAAAATGAAAAGAAAGAAAGGTATCAGTTTCCTTTGAAGGGCCAAATCTACTTAAAATGAAGTCAATAGTCAGGAATTAATTCTCTGAAGAAACTATACTTAATGACATTAGTGTATCAACTTAATTTTTATTAAATATGAATAATACAATGAGCACTGATATTTTGGCTGGACAACATTTTATTGTGGGGGGCTGTCCAGTGTACCATAGGATGTTCAGAAGCATCCCTGGGTCTACCCATTATATACCATAAATACTCACTCTAGACAATACCAAACATCCCAGGGCTGGGAGGGGACATCACCACTGCTGTAAAAGAACCAAAGACCTGGCCTTGGCTACATGCCTCAGTGGAGTAAGCACTGGTCTGTGAATCAAAGAGTTGCCAGTTTGATTCCAGGTTAGGGTATATGCCTGGGTTGCAGGCTAAGTCCTCAGTTGGGGACACTCTAGAGGCAATCACACACTGGTTTTCTCCTGCTCTCTTTTTTCCTCCCTTCCCCTCTCTCTAAAAATAAATAAATAAAATCTTTAAAAAACTAACAAACAAACAAAAAAAAACTGAATTTAATCAACCAAACAAGAATAGGCCAGTTTAACATAGATATAACCTAAAATTAAATAAAATATATAGATTTAATTCCTTCTTCATTCACATGTAAAAATTAGAAATCAAGGATGTACAAACCTGAAGACTCTCCCAATTAAATAGAAAATTAGATACATTCACTTATTCAGAAAAACAAAACAAAAATACAAAACCACTACTGGGTCTGCACTATCATTATGTAGATTTTGTGATGTCACCATTTTATACAGTTAAATTTTAGTTAAATTTTAGTGACTGTTTCAAGAAAAATCCTTAGTGATTTTCAGATAGAACATTAGGAGATCTTTATTACCAGTATTCAAACTATTCTATTGTTTTAAAGTTGAGGGCACTAAAACCAAAATTAATTGGGTAAAGTTGAAGATTTTCTGAAATGTTTATATCTACAGCAAGACAGGCATTAAGGGGTACATGATTAAGTAAAGAGGGTGAGGTAAGGTTTACTAACAATGACTCACATTTGTTTGATGGATATGCTCAGTTAGGGATGGACAAGGCTGCCTCTAAATCAACACTGTGATAAAGGGCTCTAGAGACAGAAATACAGGAAAAAGAGATACAGAGAAAGACACACGATAGGTATACTTTACCATCCCCGGGAATGATGCGAAGGGTAACTGTGTTTCCTGCTTCTTTGATTAGGTTGACAATGTCTGAATGGGACTTGTTGGTGATGGAACATCCATTTACTGCCAAGATCCGGTCTCCTACTTTCAGCTTGCCACATCGGTCAGCAGGGCTCCCCTCAATAATCCGACCTATTTTGTGAGGCATAGCCACACATGCATTGCCTGCTTTGATATTGAGTTTTAATTTTTTTTTTTTTTTGTTACGTGGGAATATAGTACAGGGAGGAGAAAAAGGGTTGAAAAGGGAAAGAGAAGGTTAAGTGTTAATTAATTAAAGCATTAAGCAAATGTTATTAAAGGAGAGCTCAGTGCTGATGGTCAAAACATTGGCAATACTCAGGGCGTCCACGTAAGAAGTTGCTGCCCTGACCTGCAGTTCTTCCCTGGTTCCAAATGAGGGGAAAACTCCAGCGTCCCTTCTTAAACCAATTACAAAATTTGGGATCATTAGTAACTTCAAAGATTCTAAAGAGCCCAAAGATAACTTGCCAGTGGCTTACTTGGGGACTTCAAATGTGAACCCAGAGTTGGGAATGGATGATTTTATGTGTTTTGTGTTCATGTCACTTCACTTTTGCAGCTGTTGTTTAAGCTTCTGCCAATGTTTTGTTCTTTCTCCATTTAGAAAAATAATCACTGGGAGTCTGGTGAGGCATGAAAGTCTGCTAGCAGCAAAAATTCCTTCTGAAAACACCTACTGGACAAACACTTCAACTTCTTGTCTTCCATCCAGGATGATGAAAGCTTTAGAAAGCCTAGAGATGAGTTAAGAAAGCCCCCAACCTTAACATCTATTTTTGCTTTTATGACCCTTGATCAACCAGCCTATCTCATGTGCTTTCAGGCTAGGGCCCAAAATGGCTCATGAGCTCTGAAGGCATCCTCCATTCTCAAGAAAATCTCCTCAAAAGAATGTGAAAATCTAGTACCTACTCAAGGCTTCTCTTTTAATCAGTTCCTTTCAAATTATCAGTTACTACCCATCTGTAATACAAAGAATCTGTAAGAGTGCATTTGAAAAGGCAGGTTTATTGTGCACTTTGAGGGATTCCATATCTTAATCAAGAGCATTGTTAACTTCTAGAGAGAGGTGGAAAATTGGCTTTAAGCCTGACATCGATTTTTCAGCTAATCATATACTTAGTTTCAAAGTTTCTTGTCCACTTCCACCTATTTTGGGAATTTATTGTTCTACGGACTGCAAAGACAGTTATGCAGTTAAACCACCTTTTGGAAAGGGTAACACAATTAATGTGGCTGACACTGAAACTGAGTAGGCTCTTCCAGCATATTTTGGACCTTCAGGATAAAATGTGTGGGAAAATAAGCTGTACTACTTGTGATTTTCAGCATATTTGCCTGAGTTTGTATTATTAGATGTAACATTCTGGCAAAAAAAATTTTTTTTAGGTAAGGTGAACAGTTTTCTTTTTCTGAAACCAACAAGTAGGTGTGGTGGAAAGTTTCATACTCAAACTCAAGGTCTTATGTTTAGCCTATCTCCAAAGACAACCCGCACGAGAAAGATATCAAACAGCAGGTATGACGAAAGCTCTGCATAGCATGGAACATAAATCTTAGGCAAAGTATTAGGTAAAGTTTAATTCATTCATTGTAAGAGCCAGAGGAAAACAAAGACTAATTGTGAATGAACACATTCAATATTCATTAAATAACACATAGCCTCCCACCTGCTGACATACCTACTAATTCCTTCTAAAAAAGAAACTGAGAATTCTGAAATCCTAAGAACATCCAAGGGTGCATGAGGACAGTAAAAATACAGATTAGAAGTTTTACTTGGGAGTTTTCACCCTCTTGCCTTTCTTTTTCTTTTTAAATCAAGCAGAAGAGTCTTCAAGATTAATTTTAAAAACAGAAATAAATCTTGCCTTGGTGTCATAGCACTTATCCATGGATTATTTAAGTAGTTCACAAAAAAGCAATGTTAGTAATGGGTGTTTGTTACTGCAGCCACATATGCACAGACCTGCTGACTCACTGTCTGCTTGTGGACAAGCCTTAGGGAAAATGGCTTTAGCAAGGCAACAGACAAAGGCAAGGGAGTTCTACAGAAGCAGGAAGCTAAAGGGATGGAACATGTTGCTGAGCTCAGCCAGCAAGTGCCCTGGGCCACCGGTCCTCAGACTCTCCTTGTGGGTAAGTCATTTGGGAATAGAGCTGAGGTACATTTCAAAGCCTGCACAGCCCTTCCCGCCTCCCATCATATTCTGTATTAATCAACAAATATGCTCAGGGACTTTTTATCCAATGAAGAAGGTGGATCATTCTTGGAGTACATATTTACAATTCATTCAATTGGAAATAAATTCATAGTCTAGTAGTTCCTGGAATCGTCTGGTTCCCTATTTGTCTCTGCAGGTGTACCCAGCAGAGTTAACCATTTGAGAGGGTGACAACTGAGTTTCTCCATACTCTGCTGAAATCCCTAACACATGAAGGAGATGGGAAGATCACCCCTGCTAGAATTCAAGGGCAGTGAAGACAAATGACTCCCAGATTTCAATTAGATCCTTAACAAGGTAACAGTGAAAAATAATTAAAATTAAAGTTAAAAATCTCAGATGGGGATAGAGTAGAGAAAGCACATAGTGGAAAGGGCATGCCATATAATATTTTTACTCCTTAAACTTCTAATTTTTCCTAAGCATATTTTTTATAGTCATATGCTTCCTTTAAAAATCCTTGACTTTCTGATGCTACTGTCATCAATGATATCCCACCCAGGATCTTGCAAAATGCTTTCCCTGGTAAGAATTGATCACTCTATACTGTCAAGGGTTTATTTTGCAAATTTCATGTATGCTTTAGGTTGCTTGCATATGAACAGGCATTCAGAGTGGAAGCTAAATAGTTACCAAAAAATAGAACCTTCAGGAGGGGAAAAGCTACCAAATAAACTGTACCCCTAATCGAGGCTTTAATTTCTTGAAGCAAAAAGCAGGGAAGCATTTCTGTTAAGGGGATACTAGGGAAGAACTGCCAACACTCACCGAAAGTCGTGCCTGCCTCAGGCCTGCTCACTGATGACACGATAACGAAGCCGAAGCCCTCGCTGTCCCCACGCCTGATCTCCACGTCATAGGGCTGCAGTGCACTCACCACGCCGCTGCCGCCACCCCCACCGCTGCCGATGCCGCTGGTGCTGCCGCTGCCCGAACTCACTGTGTTCAGGGAGTTCTGGCTGCCCTGTGGTGTGCGCTTGTCCTCAGTCAGAGAGGCGGGCTGTGTGCTGCTGTGGTGGGAAGAGGCAGGAGACGGCACCTCTGTCTCCGCTTTGGGGGCTGCACAAGACACATAAGCCTCTCAGGTACCTGGCTGGCCAAAGCCTGCTGCCACCCTTCCTCCTCCTCCTCCCCCAACTGCACTGGGCAAGAGTTCAGGAGAGGAATGCGGTCTCACAGAACCCATACACAAGAATTTCAAACAGCTTCTTAGGAAAAGTATTTATTTCTCAGTATTAACTGACACTGACCCATGGAAAAATGGCAAAAAGGACAGCCAAATTGTGTCTCATTTACAGCACACTAATGCATCAATACCCACATCCAGACTCCAGCTGCAGCACTCTGAAGTGTCCCCTGTGCACAAATAAAAGGCAAATCTACATAGAGGAAGGGCAGGTGTGGTCCACACCAAGGATGGCCCCATCCTTGTCTCAGAGATGTGACTGTAGGGGCACATTCGTATTGCCATTACCCATAAGTCTCAGTTCCACTCAGCTTTCCAAATAGTTTGTGCTTTTGAATTTTCCATCAGGCAAGAGATTGTAAATTGACAGTACCATTGAGGTTGTCATCCTGTGGGGATCCTGACAATACCTGTCAAAGGTATACTTTCTAGCTTCCAGATGTCAATTTTCTACTCTGATCACACACTTGGATGCATCAGCCTCCCTCAGAATTCCAGTTTTATAAATCTCAGGATGACTGCATTGCCAGGTGACAGGGCAAAGCACTCCTAAATTGCCATTACAGTTGGTGGAACCAATTTATGTTTCATGATATAACAAAATGTGTGTGCAGCTTTTGAATAAGACTATATTTATTCAAGGAATCTTCATCTTTTTAATTTTTTTTATTGTAGTAAAATATAGAAACATAAAATGTATCCTTTTAACTATTTTTAAGTGTACAGTTCAGTGGCATTAAGTATAGTCACACTGTTGTCCAACCATCACCATCATTCTTTCCACACCTTTGTCATCACCTTTTTTTAAAATTTAATTTTATTGTATTACATTCATTTCCTCCCACTCCCGCTCCTGCTCATCACCTTTTAAAACTGAAACTCTGTACCATTAAAGGCCAATTAACTATTTTCCTCTCTCCCAGACCCTGGCAACCACATTCTACTTTCTGACTCTATAAAGCTGACTACCCCAGGTACCACAAGAAAGTTGAATTATATAACATTTGTACTTTTGTTACTGGTTTAATGGTCTCTTCATAAATTTAATATATCTCTGACCCAGATCTAAAAACCAAAAATGTTTAAGATTTTAAAAGTCATTCTGAAATAAACAAAAATCACATTCTCTACTACTTTTCACTTGGACCAGTGAAGTCAAAAACTTTTCATTACTTCTGAAAAGCCACTTCTGACTGACTGCTATTGGCAGCGCGGGATACTATGTGCAGAAAGATTCTGAGGCCATATGTAAGCTCCAGGGACCTAACTGATTAACACTGTTTTCCATAGCTGCAGGAGGCAGCACTCTGCCACTGAAGTGTGGCATCTTTGTTCTGTAATTAATTATATTCCATGTAAATGATAGATACTAGTTTTTTTCTTTTTTGGGACAAGGTGTCCATTTATGTTATCTGATAAGTATTTGCTTGACTAATATTAAAACTATAGAGAATTTATACTATTTCATATCACTCATCTTCAGTAATTCAACTGATACAACACTGAATGTGCTTCCACTGTCCTCTGGGCTCTGTCATGGATGTTTGGAGGCTGCAGACAAAGATTAACCACCAGCAGTGTGCGTTCAGAATATTGGTGAGCGAATGGCAAGGACTGACACATAGTGAGCTGTCACTAACTGGCAGATTCTGATACAGAAATAAACCCTGATTCGCAAGAATGGCAAGAAGGGAATGTTAAAATCTGGAGGCATTTGGAGGAAGGAAGGACTATCTGAGGGTGTCACAGAGAAGGTTATATTTGAGTTAGGCCTGAAAAGATATGTAGTATTTTGAGAACTCAAGTACTTTGAAGCTTGTAGGAGGAAGGAATCAAATATGACCTAGAACTAGGCAGCTCTACACCTTTCTTGTAGAAGGGAAAATAATCTTGCTTTAATACATATGACTATTAATAACAGAGTAACTTTTTTATGACCTTATTTTATGGCACAGACCTAAAATTTGTTCTTTTAATTTGAAGTTATAATTCTCCTATCATAATGACCTCTTTTGTTGAAAGTTATCATCAGATGAAGAGGACAACTATGCTTTTAGTTGGCAAGGTGTTGGGGGAGGTAATATATTTTCAACTAACCTTCTAGAAGTCTTTGCTGAACAGGTATAAATGGCACATTGAAGTACTTTTGAATGATGCTAGTTTTGCAGGGTTTGAGAGAAGCAAACCATCTGGAAATTCTGAGCCTAGTCACATTTGCAAACATTTGCTAAAATAGATACTTGAGGAGGCAGACACAGAAAAGGGGTCATTTTCTGTGCATGAAGTGACAATGCACTGGCTGAAGGAATAAATGAGAAACATACCCGAAAATACCACTTTACGCCGTACTGTGAGGTTGACATGGCCTTGCTTGGCGGCTTGTTGCATAAGCTGGACCACAAGCTGGTGTGATTTTCCAATTACTGGTGTCCCGTCCACACAGATTAATTCATCCCCAGACCTCAGGCGGCCATCCGTATCAGCAGCACCCAGTGGTACAATGTGACCAATATAAATCTGTTGAGTAATGGGATGATGGATAAAACATTGACCTTTTGGTTTGCTATTATACTGATAGCCTTCACATCTCCGAGAACATTTTAATCCATTCATTCATTCATGTCTGTATCCATGTCACAAACATTTACTGACTGTCCACTGGATACCAGCCATTGTGCTAGGTGCTACGACAGTTTTTACATGGTAAAACTTATTTGGTTGCTTGACACTTATCTGTGGTGATGAGTCCCTTTTTCTCCTTTGCAGAAATAAATCACTTTATTCTTTTCATTTGCAAAATCCTTTCTCCTTTTCTATCTACCTAAGAACCCTCCTTTTCCACAAAACTCTGCTAATTATAATAGTGATACTACTTTCTTTAAAATCCAGCACTGCACCTTGCATTAGCAGATGCACAATGCTGTTAAATGAAGGAATGAATCAAGCGCAGTCTAGTCTGACATCCCAATTTTCATACCACCAGCACCTGCATCCAAGCAGTCTTTAATGAGTGTCTTGCTGTTATATTTACCATCCACTAAACTTTAGTTAAAATATTTGTGCTTTCCTTGCCCGTTTACCAGGTAATAGTGCTGTAGCTACCTTTGTATGACCTGTATAATTTACAAAGAACTTTGACAAAAAGAGTGGTTAAAAATATGGACTCTGGAATCAGGCCCTTTCCAGTCCTTCCATTTACTAACTCAGTGATGTTGGGGAAGTTAAATAACTTTTTTTGTATCATCATTTATTGAAACATTGGGATAAATTCATGGATTTGAAGGATAAGTGAGAGAATGTATGTTAAAAGCCTTTGGTATAGCACCTGGCACAGAGTAAGCACTCAGTAAGTAATAGTTATTTTTATTGTGATGAGGGAATTAATACTTTTCTTTAGTTCTCTTTTCTGCTTTCAAATGGATTCTGTGGTGTAATGACAAGTTAATTCTAAAGATGATGCCCAGAGAGGTTAAATGTCTCCTGATCCTTCTTTAGGATTCTTTCTCTTTTGTACAGAAAGGGTCCTACTTTCTCTCATCTCTCATGATACCTTGTAGAGTGCTTTCCTGCCTGGTGTTTCTCAATACACAAAGAGAACTACCTGCTGACAGATCTAACAGAATTGGTCAGAAGATCAGGCCATTGTTTTCTTGATGGATATCAATTCCTATTTTGCTTTTTGATTTCATTTTCTCTGGCGGGCAGCTTCAGAGGTAGTAGCTCCCATTTTCCACATGTGTGAACATAAAGTTTTTAGGGAAGATCTAGTAAAACTGAGGGTTCTTATGACTTTGATTAAATTTAGCTTTAAATCCTAGCTCTAGAAATCCTCTCTCTGTGTGTCTATACCCCTCAGAGACCTAGTCTTCCCCCCAGGTAGTTAGCAACCCCCGAGGGAGCAAAAGACAGGAGACTGGACCTGACTAATGGTCACAAGGTCTGGACCTTTGGCAGGATAAAGATAACATTTCAACCTAAGTTATATTTTAGCTCCTAAGCCTTGAAGTGGAATGATCCCCTGGCTACTTTCCCACGTGCCTGGACAGAGGGGCACTGGAACAAACGTCAGAGCTGTCCTTAAGATCCAAAGAAATGATTTACTACCCTCACCTCAGCTCCCACCAATAGGCTCCCAGAATGACCCTGAACCCCTAACCCACAGTGTCTTGTGGTTTTTGCCCATATAACCTGTATGCTACGTGCCATCACAAAGTTCAGGCTTTTGAGCATTGGCTTCCTGTTCTCCTGCGTGGTGCCATTCGTGATAAAATACCTTGTCTTTCTCCACTGCACATCTCGGTGTTTAGTGTTTGGCTTTGCCAGCACTGGGTGGATAAACTCTTTCTGTTCTGTAATACTAGTCTCTTCCCTCAAGACAGAAAAAGCTCCACAAAACCTAAGGAAAACTTCCACTGGAGATGAAGCAGTCAGTGTTACACCTAGCAGGACTCCAATCTTGGTGATTTGTTACTGCTGCTGATTTGCTTTGAAGTCTTAGGAAAGAGCACTGGGAGAAGGGGAGGGAAGACAAAAGACTCACAGGTTCTCCTGGTTCATTTCCACCAAGAATCCTAAATCCAAATCCAGTCTCTTTTCTCCAAAGGAAGATGTCCTGTTCTTGATAATCTGGACCTAGAGAGGGTAGGAGGAGAGAGATGACTTCTCTGATAAAAGCAATCACACCTTGAAGGTTACACAGTTACGGGACCAACAATGATGGCACTAAACAGATGACAGCTTTCTAACATAGACAAGACAACAACATAATCTGGATGTGTGAAATAACTGAGGATGTGGGGCAAAAGTGAACAGAGGGAGTAGTCATTGAGCCTTAAGTTTTTTCAAAAGACTAACCACTGTTTGATAATTCCTAATCAAGCCCAAGTCATCATCCTTGACTAAGCCAGAAATCGGCATGGACTGCTCTCCTTGGCACTGCTGCAAGGGGACCTAACTAAAGTCACCATGTGCCACATCACACAGTGGAAGCCCTTGTCCAAGAAGAGAGATGCTGAGTCAGAGCGACCTCTGAAGCAGGGGTTTGCTCAGTGGATTTAGAAGGCCTGTTAAGTCATCTGATGTTATATAGCAACTAAAAAAGATAAAGAGCTTGCAGTAACGAGTGTACCACTAATAAAAAAAATAATTTGTTTCTCCTTTAAAGTAATCAAGACCAGCAATGCCAGTAACTTGATTTATTAGATCATTTTGGCCAAAAAAAGTAGTAGTCATAAACATCCTAACATTTCTGAATTTGCAAAGTTTACTATGATTTCAGTTCTATTACCAAAAAGTAGCCTGCCTTCCATACCTTAAGAATAATAGTGGCAACAAAATTCTTCTGCATCATTAAAATGACTGACTGCTTTACTCCAGAATTTACCTACAGTGTTTCAATATTCAAAGTATTAGTTTATTATCTAGTAACTTGATATTTCACTTTTAAAACTCAATAGATCAAGGTTTTAAAATTTAAAAAAATCTGATTATTAAGCTCTGGCTGGTGGCTCAGTGGATAGGCGCTGCAAACCCAAATGCTAGTTCGACTCCCAGCCAGGGCACATAACCAGGTTGCAAGCCAGGTCTCCAGCCAAGTCTGTAGCTGGAGGCAGGTGAAATGCAACCAGACATCGATGACTCTCTCCCTTTGCCTCTCTTCCTTCTCCTCTCTCTAAAAATAATAAATTAAATCTTTTTAAAAATCTCATTATTAAAAATAAAAGTAATTTTTATAAAAACATGCTCAATGCACATGAAATTGTTCTATATATCACTGTTATTTAACCAAGGTAATAAAGAGGGTTATTTTTATTTAATTCTTATTTGATATTTTAACATATAGGCTTTATAGCCTGTAAAATTAAATATTTAGTTAAAGACAAAAAATATAGTTTAGTAGCAGTGAATCTTAGAAAAAGATTTTCAAATACTGTTCTGCCTACTTTCTGGTTTATTTAATTAATTGGATTTTGGGCTGAAGCAGCGTGTGGGCCTCAGAATTTAACTCTCATCTCCTCCAATTCTGTACAATATAACAGGGAAGAAGGAAGAGGTGTTTCCATTTCAAGCTAGTGAGAAATGTACCTCTTTAATGATTCACCCACAAACTTAAATGTATAGTGAATGAATGTGCCAAGAAAGCAGCAGCTAAATACACAGGTAAGTACACATCAGAATGGTTTGAATCTGATATTTTGCTTGAGCTACCTTCATGGCGTGACCTTCAACCATGCTTTTTATCCCATGTTTTTTATCCCATGTTTTTTAAATTTTAATTGCTGAGGCTAAGCCGTAAGACGCCATGGGACATGGAGTTAAGTTACCTCGTAGCACTTTCATAAACACAATTTGAGAGCAATATTTTCTTGAGCGCACTAAAGTAACACTATTTTCTTTCTGTTTGAGAATCTGGCTAAAGAGTATTTACTGTAATGTTCTCACTGAAACAACAAATTAATTCAATTGGGTCTCCATCTTTGGTTCACTCAAGTGGAGGATTATTACCAAAACAGGCCATGGGCTTTCCAGGTAGCCCCAGGAGCCTGGCCGAGTCTTCTGAGTCTGCAGAACCTTCCTTTGCACAAGAGAAGGGCCTGGGCAGAAACTGCAGCCCAGACCCATTTTTCTCAGCATCATTTAACATAGGAACACTTGCTCATCCTACGATGGCAGCAAATGTAGCAACTTTTGACTTACGCTGCTCATTTAGTTGGAAGGTGGCATGGTGTGGGTACATGCGGCCAATAGACTTGGGCTTATCATACAGGTTAGTCCATAGGAAAATGGCAAGTTTATTTAAAGAGCTTCTTGTTGAAAACTAAGATGCCCAATGAAAGCAAGAATGTTGAGGACTCCCAAGGATGAGCCAGAAGAACAGACACAAACACAATACACCAACACACACAGATCTTGCAAAGAAAGTCTTTTGTCACCTAACTTTGACATTTTAACAATTATACTCTTCTTTCACCAACCAACTGCCAGGCACACAAGTTTGTAGCTTTGGTGATAAATCGCGGCTGCCACGTAGAGAATTACAGAATCTCACTCTTTTGCATCCTCAGCTGCCAGGGTCACCCAGATTTCTAAACTACTCCCCAGCCATTGTTTGTGTTCTTCTCCATTTCAGGAAGATTCTATTATAATTACATTTTTTGGAGGTAGCAGGGTAGAACCATTTTTCTGACATTTTTTAATCATTTTGTTTTTCTTTTGAATGAGGCTAAATCAAAGAGAGCTAAGAATATCATGCCCAGCTTTCTTCATTTTTAAGCCCTTGCATAGGAGACAATCTTAGCAGTTAATCTCCTTTGGTCATGTAAGCAACAACTCAGCAAAGTGTTCAAAAGACTTCCTTTGATAATTAGAAAGAATGGAATCACCAAGTTTGCACAGAAACCTCCTGGTGTCTCCATTACTACAGAACACACATTTTTACACTTAGCAAAAACATGCCTATCACTTTTTATTTCATCTTCTCTTTGGATTATGCCTGGTCAACAAGAATAGCAAAACATTTTTGTTCATGGCATTTCTCCTTCTGAGTTTCTCCCCAGCCCCCCAGACCAATGGCAACATCAAACAGGATGGATATAATGAAGAAAAAAGTTTTCAGCGAATCCTTACTCTGACATTCTCCAAAATTCGTAGAATTGATTTCTCTTTCTCTTTCACCCTTGCTCAATCCCGATGCTGGCGAAGGTGACATAGCTGGAATATTAATTTCACAATTTTGCAAAGCTTAATGTATGTGCTTTCTCTTAGTTCACGTTAATTTACTTTTGACTGATAAGGAACGTGCACTTAAGCTTTCACAGCAAAGGTCATGGCTGCTGTGAAGTTTAAAAGACTACAGTTTGATTCTGCTTTATTCTTTTTTTTTTTCATGGTGCTTTTTTTTGGTCAAAAGCTGGAATTTATGATTGCACTGTTAAGAATTTCATAGAACTCCCAATAAACTTCCATTACCATCTTAGACATTTCATAGTTAATTAAATTCCAAAGTACATATTCTTATATGGGCTTGTTTCAATCATGTCATGAACTTTAGAATTGTCTAAACACTTTTTTATTTCCTTTTAAAAAACAGTAGGTATATACTTATGTAACTGCCACACTATGGCATTCTATTCCTGATGGAATTCATTCTTGGGCTAATACCTGTTCAGATGAATTCTATGCAGTTCAACCAGAGCAATCTTTTATTTAGAGGCACAAATCATTAGATCTGACCAACATCTAAAGAACACATACACACAAATAAGAACTGTCATAATAGCTCTTAAAGCATGCA
The DNA here is from genome assembly GCA_004026585.1 of Noctilio leporinus. Taxonomy (NCBI): domain Eukaryota; kingdom Metazoa; phylum Chordata; class Mammalia; order Chiroptera; family Noctilionidae; genus Noctilio; species Noctilio leporinus. The sequence goes on along the minus strand of PVIW01001677.1, from coordinate 37,799 downwards.
AGCTCCTTTGGGAATGGAGCCCATTCACCAGTTCCAAATTTGTGAGCACATCTCTTCCTCACAGTGCAGGTTTACCACGCTTAGTTTAGAAAGAAAAAATGTCAAAGTTGTCATACTATTTTGTGAACAGGCAAAATTTCAACTGGAAGTTTTAGAATTTCTTTAATAGTAAACACTAGTAGATATGAGCTAGTTCTGAACATGAGCTAATAAGATAGCATCAATGTCATTTTTAAAAACATGCACACTGGATAGGCACTGGCCTGCGAACCCAAAGGTCACGGGTTCAATTCCCAGCCAGGGCACATGTCTGGGTTGCAAGCCAGGTCTCCAGCCAAGTCCATAGCTGGAGGCAGGTGAAAGACAATTGCATTGATGTTTCTCTCCCTCTCTGCCTCTCTCCCTTCCCCTGTCTCTAAAAATAATAAATAAAAATCTTTAAATAAATAAATAAATAAAACATGCATGCAATAGGTATGTGATCTGGAGAAATAACAAAACTGGTAATGTAGCTTTTAAAGGACTACCATACCTGTCTTTTAAATGAAACATTTAAGCCCTTCAAAGGGATTTATTAACATATCTGCAATTCCAGACTGAATCTTCTGACACTGCTGTTTTGACAGATGGCCATATCAAAAATGCAGTATTTTGCATAGTAGTTAGACCATCTGAAGGAATTGGACCAGACTATATGCTCTTAACAATAAAATTAAATATAAGAAAAATATATCTTCCTCTACAAGAGGGTATAAATTAAGGGTATACTTGAGGTACTATGACGGACTTCAATTTTCCTGTTTCTTCCTGGAGCACTTTGCTCATTGTAATGTCTTGCGGGGAGGAGTAGAGAATCAACATCTTAGGCTACACATTGTTTTTTGTTTCTTCAAAAACAAGATAAAAAACAATCAAGGGAATGGCAGAAACTTCTTGTGGATGAAGCAAAATATTAATTAAAAGACAAGATTGATGTAGGTTTAGTCAAAAGTACTATGAAAAATAGAAAACCTGTGATAGATTCAGAATAATTACCATCGGGGGAAAAGTCTCATCGTCACTCTCATTTAGTATGTAGAAAGAAATCCAAGTGAATCTTCTCATCAGTTACATTGCTACAGACACTCAATTACCAAGCCTCCAATCGACAAAAAGAAAAGGATTCGATCTGTGCTGCTGGATCCTATCCCTTCAGATGGCAAAGAAAGTGAAGACACAAAACTGGCCCCATCCCAGAGGTTTTAGTCTGCCTGTCCCCTGAGGAATTCCAATGCGTAAAGCAGCTGACTGTGGCAAAGTTCTTATTTTTGGGGAGTGGGATGAAAATGTTACAAAAAATGGATTAAATACCAAATTCTAAAGAATTTTGCTTCCATCAAGGTAAAAATGGCATGTGAGCTGGAGCCGCCTGCCAATTGTGATGTCCCTGTCAGTTATTCAGAATACAATTTATTTTATCAGGAAAAGGTTCCAACATGGGAAGCTCAGTCCTAAATGTGCGCTGAACTGAGAAAAGCAGGGGCATGGTCCATACTGCAGTATCTCAACATCAATGGAAGTTAGACCATTGACTGGAAAAGCCACATGTTTAAAGAGAAATGTGAAGAGAATGTTAAGATTTCTCTTTGGAAAACATTTCTTCAATGAACTCTCTTCAGTTAAAAGACACAGTGAGAACAGACTCTAGGTTCATACTCAGTCACTACTGCTTATGAGAAATGTTCCAAAAGGAATTGTCAGTTACTCTAGAGATTTTTCTAATCCAGGGACTTAATAAATCCCTTCTTAAATCATGTGGCTTTTGCCAGCATAGAGAACCCTTAGCCAAAACAGCCTATTTAATTCCATGCACTGTTATAAGAAAAAGGCAATGATATTTCTCCCCTGAGGAGGAAAATGATGGAGGGACCCCTGAGTGACTTCTAAAATTTGATAATCAGCTGGACTCCAACTTGCTTTATGCCACTAACTGCTGAAATGCACCCAGTAGAATGGCTAACTTTCCTTCTCAGGCAGGGATGCTGGCCTCACTTCCATGTTTTGTCTGGGTCACAAGGGAGTTGCTTCAGCCCAGCAAAGGAAATGCTGAGGGTAGGAGGCATTTCCCACTGCCCCACCTCCTCTGTGTCTCACTCCCCAGTGACCTTTGCCTCAGGGTTAGCACACCTGTGCTGAAGGGGTCTGTCAAAGTGGAGGGGCAAGACCATTTTCTTTCCCCTTGTAGTTTTTCTTTGTTTTAAAGATTTTATTATTTTCAGAGAGGGAGAGAGTAAGGGAGGGAGGCAGAAGCAGAGAGGGAGAGAGACATCAATGTATGGTTGCCTTCCACCTGCCTTCAACTATAGATGTGGCTGGAGACCTGGCTTGCAACCTGGTTATGTGCCCTGGCTGGGGAGTCAAACCAGCAACCTTTGGGTTCGCAGGCTGGTGCCTTATCCACTGGGCCACCAGCCAGGGCTCCCCTTCTAGTTTCAATCAGACCCTTCACCAAACACCTCCTCCAACCTTCAACATTCTCTCCTATCCCAGGTCAACATGAGAAAATGAAGTATATGACCTTCATTGTTGCTTCATCCTGACCAATCATCCTTAGGAGAAAAGGTCAGCAATAGCAACAACCAAAAAAAAGGCCAGTTTGTATACCCCAAAATTAAAGATTTTAGGAACTTTCATTGGTAATGATAAATTAAATGAATATTGTTTATGGTGAATGGTCTTTGGAAATCAGTTCATATTAAAGGTAATACTTTGTTTGTAAGAATCAAAAAGTTATGGTGTATGCCATCACAAGTTCATATTTATCAGAAGTATAAAGCCAGATGAACACATGTAAAACTACAGTATAAATAATTAAAGCACAAGCCCTGGCTGGTGGCTCAGTGGATAGGCATCGACCTGCGAACCCAAGGGTTACTGGTTCAATTCCCAGCCAGGGCACATAACCAGGTTGCAAGCCAGGTCTCTAGCCAGGTCCTTAGCTGGAAGCAGATAAAAGGCAACCATAAATTGATGTTTCTCCCCCTTTCTTCCTCCCTCCCTGCCCTTCTCTCTGGAAATGAATAAAATCTTAAAAAAAATAATAATAATAATTAAAGCACAAACCAAAACCACTCAACATTTTTTTCATCCTTTTTTAAGGGGAATGTTTAGAAAGACTGATCATATTGGTAAAAAAAACTACCAGCATTTGTAAAAACTAAGAAACACTAAGAAAGAGCTTAAATTTCTTCTCATTAATCCTGCAATCTGAACCAATCATATTTATGTTCTATTGCCTATTAGCGCTATTTCACGGGAGCATGCCACGATCTCCACGTGGGGAAGAATGAATGACACAGCAGTTCTCATCTGCCACTGCTTTTAACTGAAGGGAAAAATAAATCCAACTTTATCCAGGCCCTTCATTTGTTGGACAACCACATTTACTCCTCCCCAAACTGAGGACATAATGGAGTCTCCATGAATACCCAGCAGATTCCTTCATTGCTGAGAAGCTTTCACTTCTCACCTTGGTTCACCTCTATCCAGTCTACCCACTGAAAATCTATTTTTAATAAGTCTCAAGAGAAAGTTGAAGCCCTGGAGTGGAGCTACAGAAAGGCAGCAGCCAGGGTGCTACTCACGTCGGCTTTCATACATGCTCCTGGACTGGGCCCAGATTTTGAAGGGATCTGGCTTTTTCTGCCCAGTGCTGTCAGTCTGATCTGGAGCCGGGGCCTCTCCAGGTGGGTACTCGGGGAGCACCTGTGCGCTGTGGCTGGGGGACGCTGTGTGCAGGCTTCGGTGGCTGGAAACACTGTGCTGGGAACTGTTCTGACTGTCTTTTCTTTCCAGAGGTTGCTGAAAGTAAGGAAAGCAAGAAGATAAAATTATCATTGGTTCTTTAGGTGGGTGTTTTCCATCAGCTTGTTTTTGTTCAGCACTTCTGCACATACATATACAAATATATCTACAACATTTTGATTTCCACCTTTCTTCAGCTAATGCTGAATGCAGGGAAAACCCCATGTGATTGGCAGACAGAGAGGGGGGTGGGCCACATGCAAAGACATCATCGCAAAGCATACTATTCTCTGGGCTATGGCAGGAAACAAATCCAATATTCATCAAAGGTTCTTGGCTAAGACACTGAGCTAATTTATGACAAGATGTACCTGTTTTAACATCCTTATTTTTTAACAAAAAGTGTGTCAAAAATGCCATGAGTAGTTTAAATGTAAGGCTATGACATCTAAAAGAAATATAATCAGTGCTAAAACCATTTTGGGATTCCATGTCTTTTATAGTCCTTTCAATGATAAAATACCCAACTCCTATCTAAGGATTTGCCATCAGTTCTTCTGGACTGTAAAAAATGAAGATCAGGTCATTTAAAAATCATTATACACTTTAACTTATAAGTCTATAAATAACTATTATATGAAGAGCTTTCATAATTCTTAGGTGATCAATTTTGCAGGCATCACTTCACCTTTCTCTTCTGACACCGCTGTTGGAACTTTATATATACTGGTTGACCTCAGGGGGTCAGCCTTCTTAGATCTGCACCCTGTCCGAAGTCCAAGTAGTATTAAAAAAAAAAACAGAATGTCATTTGAATTTCAACAAAATAAGCAGGTTCCAGTTCCTTAAAATATGCCCAGCAAATTAACCTTCCCCTTTTCTGAAAATTCTTTATTTAAATGGAGCACAGAAAACTGGGTGGGGGTGGGGGGGGGAATGTAAATTATTTCAGTTTCTATTTTTTCCAGTAAAACACAGGTAAGCACAGGTGTTTAGTTTCCCCCATTCAAAATAAAATCCTTGGATCTTGTCCCTCACATGACAGATGCTATGTCCTTACACTTAGCTGCTGAAGAGTATCTTAAAGGCAGAGGGCAGGTGGGGGAATCTGTCCTCTCCTACAGATCTTGTAGAGCTTATGATTTTGAAGTACTTTGTAAAGATCTTTGATACAGAGCGTTCTGGGTCTCTAAAGTTATTCAGAGAATCCAAATCTTCCCCCTCTTCTTTAATGAATCTTATCAACAGTTTTTCTTTGCTTTCTCCTTAGGTATCCTCTATTTTTCATTCCCCATATGGATGGAAATTTCCAAGGTCCCTTTCATTTAAAACTCAGGTCTCTCTACCCTACTTCATCCAGTCCTTAACTGAAGAAAGCCCAAGGAGGACAAAAGCTTCATTTGCCTTTGACAATTACAGATTACAATCTGAAATAAGGTTTTGGCAAGAATTCAATGTTGAAGAAAATTGGGCATGCATTTAATGAAGGTAAGAATAACTATTTAAATTTTTCTTTAGTGTGCCTGTGAGAGAAATTTGAGGCCATATTTTAAACCAGCAAAGAGGTCTTGGCAAAACTGTATGAGAGAGTTTGAATCAAGGCATAGCACACTCTGGTGAGGGTGCCATGAAAAATATGGTTTGTGGGGTGACAAATGTCATCATAAACCCATGCAGAATCATTCTCTTTGAGAACAAATTACTCATCTTAGCCTTGGGTGGATCAGCATTCCAAAGACTTGGAATAGAACCTGGTTCTGCCAACTTCCAACAGCATCCTCCTGAACAGGCTCTTAGAGCCAGCTATCTGATTTCTGCCCCAGAAAGTCGACACCTGCCTTCTTGCTTCTCCTCGAGGCATGCTGAAGAGACTCAGAATCAGAAAACATCAATGGCAGATAAAATCTCCATCCTCTTTTGCATTAATTTTTCTTTTCACCATGGTCTTTACAAGGGTGGTCTTTATAAACCAGCAGGTGTGGCAACCAGTCCATTTTGGGTGTGAACACATGTTAGCATAAACAGTAAGACCTAGGATTCAGGGTGGGCTTTCCACCTTTTCATACTTTCCTGGATTGCCTACTTTTAATTAGAATGCAGATAATGTTTTTTATCATTGACACAAAACTTAAAGGTAATTTCATTTTAAAATTAATCTTGGTAAGAAAATTAATGGAGGTGATTAGTTCCTTTTGTACATTTTGGTGGTACTTTGTTTTTGTTCTTCTCTGGGAGAGATTTTTAAATGCAAAAACAACTAATTCAATAAAGGACCTTTCCGTTTACTCTGAGAATTGCATCCTTGCCTTCAAATGCCCACCCTCTCTGATAAGGAGCAAATGACAGATTGCGGAGTCTGTCCCCACTATCTGTTTTGCAGTCTCCAACCCTTGAAGCTCTGGTTTCCTTCAGGCTCACACTACAGTTCACAAAGCTTCATGGGGCTCGGGTGAGCTGCACTGCAGGCTTACTTGAGGAGAATGTCACATTGCTTCCTTCCTGGGGTTCCTCTGTAGCCCCTGGAAACTCAACTTTAACTTTTTCCATTTGCTCCTTCTTCTTCAACTAGAGAAAAATATTTTTCCGGCAACTCTGCCCCAGTGAGGGGGTCTGACAAAGACGGGGCCTTTCTCCTGCAGAGAATGCACAGGAGCTTCTCCACGTGCACCCACAATGCATGCAGATTGTGCATGTCACATGGGTTCTAAGATCCTTCAATGGCTGTCCCAGTGTAAACTAATCTCTAGCAAGGAGGACCAGACCTCTTTAATTTAACTGAAGATGTGGCTTTGCTGTAAACAGAGGTGCAAATGAAACCTACTGGAAATGGCTTGAGCCATTTTTCAAATTTTAATGCCCCGCCTCACCTCCTCAATAGATAAGTCATATAGGTCCAATTTAACATAAAATGACATATTCAGCTGGGAACAAGTTTGCGAAACTGACTCACAACAACACTGCCTTTCTACAACCTTTATAAGTGCTATCTAACTTTGGTTCCTAGATTTGGAAAATAAAAGTAAAGTGGCATCCTGAGAACATGCCCTAAAAACTGCCACGCTGAGCTTTTGTGAACTGGCACATTCTCATCCTACCAAGGGTTAAAGATACAATAATTGGGAAGCTTGTGGGATTTTCCCCCAGGTAAGATTTAACCTCACTTTATGTTTCTTTTCAAGTTAATTATGAAAACTACCTAATTTGAAGATGCATTTTGTATTTAATATTTTGTTGGTGTTCTGGGCTTTCTGAAGTTACGTTTATATTCTTTGCATATGTGAAAAAGTCCAAAATGTGCCTTTTTATTTTCTGTGAGCATGCTAAATTAGCTTTGACATCATCTTTTATCTGGTTAGAGCCCAGAACTGTCCATAAGAAAAGCCATGTTTATGTTTACTTATCTCTCAAATTACCATCAACTCGTATGCCTCTTCAGCAGTCTGCTTCTCCTCTGGAAGACTTGGGGCATGAGAACAACTTCACTTCTGAACTAGCTATAGGATCAGGATCAGATTTATACCTAATGTGATTGGCTTTCACCTCATTTTCTAGGTGGAAACTGGCCCAAAGACAAATATGTGTAGAGATACACTTTCAGGACTTTCAGGCTTGTTGCAGTAATGCATGTACACTAAGAACATGGGTGGAGGGAGCGCCAGTCCACCAATGACAGGACACCCAGCCTGGGTCCTCCTGACTAACTACCTGCAATACATTTATTCACTCATCCAACAGGTACATACCAACTACCTACTGTGAGTCAGATTCTAAGGGAAAGAGATAGTAGCTGAGGTCTTAGCATATATACCTCTGTGTGCATGTATATATATATATATTAATCAAACAACTTAACAGACTGATAACATACTGCAATGTTTTTTAGCTAGGTAATCAGAGGCCTCTGGAAGAACACTTCATTAATGGAAGCAGCATGTACTAAGTCTTCAAAGCAGAAAGAGTTTGGAGTATTTGAGAACAGATAGAAGGCTACTGTGGCATAGCAAGGGGCTGGGGTAGTCTTAGAAAAACCTGGAGGTTACATAATGTAAGGGCCTTGTGTGCTACTTCAGGGAGATTGAGTTTCTTATTAGTTCAGGAAAGGAGGACTATGTTAATAAAAGGAAAATAGGTATGCATCAGGAGCCAACTTACATCCAGAAAGTTTGGTCTGGTTGTTGGGTACTGTAAAGTTTGATGGAAATGGAAGTGAAATCACAGAGCAGGCAAGAAACTACTGAGCATCCAGTAGTTTATACTGGAGGAGAAGCCCAAGGAGGTTTATACTAGGGCAGTGGTAGTGACAGGCAGAGGGACAAGTGACATTAAAAGACATTTGGTGCCAGAGTCAATAGTGACTGCTCACAGACTGAGGAGGGGACAGGAACAGGAGGAGGAAGGAGAGATCTTGAAAGCAGGGGCTTCCTAGGTCTCAGCTTTAGTAACTGGCTGGAAAGGGTTGCCAGTTACGGAGATGACTATTTCCTATGTTCTGTTGTGACTGTGCTGATATTTTTGAATCAAGATTTTTATTTCTGAATATCAAATCAGAACCAACTAGGAAAAAAGAAGTGGGCTTAATTTTGAAAGCTCCATAGAAATCTTTGGCCACATACTAGCTATAAGACTTTTAAAAATAAAATTGTATCAACCTCCCTATAATGACTGATTTCTTTACTACTGACAGGCCAGGGAGAGCAGGAAGATGTGATGGTTTTTATAAACAGAAATGGGGAAAAAAATCAGCTCATCAGTATTTCATAGAATCATTTCAAAATGAGGGTATTCATAAAGTGAGCCGAAAATATTCGCTTGGAAGAGCAAATGAATACAGATAGCACTTAGGAGCTTTAATGATGAAAAGAATTCATGTAGCTTAAAAATGACAAATCGATAAATTTTAAAACAAAATTATTTACAGTTCACTTATCTGCCAAGATTGAAGGCCACTGCAGTAATTTGCATGGACAACAGGAAAAACTCCAAATGCTGATGAGATAGTAGGCCCAAGTCATTAAAGGTTGGGCAGAAATCAGACTCAAATACAAGGCAAAGCAGATGATAGTCAATGTTTTTGTCTCTGTTTTATTATTTACGGGTCTAAGTCAAACAAATTCTCCAGAAAAGAGCAAGAGGAGTTAATAGAGAAGAAAAGGGAGGTATTGATTGGATAGGAAAATGAATTTTAGTTCACACTGGATGTTTTAAAGCATCTAATACAAATCTGAAATCTATTTTCTTGGGCTGCAAAGGGTTGAGGGTATGAGTTGCTGTGGGAGGTGAGAGGCAAGGAAGCTTACTTAAGTCTTTCTCCCATCTACTCCTTCCTTACCTTGCAGCCTGCAAACACTTTGATGGGCTGTATTATTGCCCTGGTTGAAGAACAAGTGGCATCAGAGTCCTGTGACAACCAGAGTTTTAGAAAGAGGCAGGATACATAAAACTGGATGATCCAGTCTGGGGCTACTCACTGTGCACATTATCCTAGAGAACTCTCCCTTGTATCTCTTGATGACTAGTTGTCAGTGAAGTCCTCAGCATCCTTTCCAGGGGAAAGGAACAGAAGACAATGGAAGAGAAGCCTGTAACTATGGCTTCCATCTTGCTGCATTTGTTGGAGAGATTGTTGGAGAGATTGCCTTGCCCACCACTCAGTGTCCCATTGTGAAACTCTTTATGAGAAACTTTTTAGTAACGGGGAACATTGTGTTTCCCTAGTGAACATGGTATGCTTTCTTTGATTTGACACAGTAAATAATGTGATTTCCTCTATTGCTCAGGCTAGTTCTTGTTGTATATTGCGACTGGTCTGACAGAGAAGATACTCAATCAACATTTATGGTTGGAGCAGGTAGGTGCATTACAAAATTTTGGTGATTTGTGACAATGGATCCATTTTTTGAAAGTAGCAATTACTAAATTTTATGTTAGGTTCCAAAAAGAAAGGTACCATAACATCTTATTTATTATAGTATCCCCAGTGTCACACACAAAATCTGACACTTAGTAGGTTCTCCACTTACTTGATAATTAAATGAATGGATGTTTGAACTAATGAATAAAAAACAAATGTATTGATAGATAAATGAATTAAAGATGGTTGGACAGATGAAGAAAGGGAGAAACAGATGCATAGTGAGAAATTAATGAGAAAACATAAATGAATATTAACTTAAAATTCAAGGTTTGCTATGATATTTAGAGTTTTAAATTCTCACACACAAAATCCTTGGGTGTGACCTAGAACAGCACTCTCAGTGAAATGGCTTTCCAGTCAGGATGATTAAAGTGGGCCACAGAATCAGTTTCCCAGTAAGGTCTAAAATCTGACAGCAAATGTGGCTTATTTTTGTTTCTGCCATTTGGCAGAAAAATCTCTGATGTTATGGATGTCCTGGTATTAAATTAATAAAATTTCACTAAGACACTGCCACTGTTCCCAGTGAGTATATAAACTATAGAGTCAACATTTAAACTAAATCTAGTAGGTGAAATTGCTTTTTAAGGTACGCTATCAAGGCCATCCAGGAGGGGAAACTAGATAAAAAAGATAAGTTTCTCTGTTCTAATAAAACCCCAACTACTTAATTATTGAAAACACTATATCTTTAAGCCATGAGGGCAAAAAGAAGCTGTCAGCCACATGAGCAAGCCAACAATATCAGGGGCCGATAAGAAAAAAGAAAAAGACATGTTGTTGGGTTAAGACAGTATATTCACAGACCTGTTGGTAAATCTAAGCGCATCACAGGCCAGGCATTTCGTTACACAGACTGCAAACCTGACCCCATCTGTCATTACATGAATGGTTTTCTGGACCCAAGACATACAGCATCCCTGTGGATTCCCTCAGTCGCCACCAGGAAAATCCCATACTCATCTGTCTCTCTGGCAGGACATCACTAAAATTCAAACTGAGAAAGGGGAACCGCATTCAGCCCACCTGTACAGTGCTCCCACTGCTCACAGATGTCAGCCATGTTCCGCTGGCAGCAGCAGACCTTGGCTGAAATCCCCCAGATTTTGTACAGCAGCTGCCAGAGTATGCCAGCAGTGCCATGAAAACCATCATCCCTGTGCTGGCACAGAAAACAGGTAAGGACAAGCCCCAAGCTGGGTGCTTGTTCCTCCCTAACCCAGCAAAACATCAGCCTCTTGGCTTGCGGTAATTAAGAACCAGCAGACTGTGGGCAAAGCAGTTAAGAAAGCTTTTTTTTTCCTAGGAATGCAGCCTGAGTAATTGGCTTGCTTTTGCTAATGGCATGACTTCTACAAAAATAAACTGTCATAGGGAATTCTTTCAACTGACTCTGTGAATGCAGGCTCTATACCTGTTTGATACCCTTGACTGGAACAGGGAATTCCAAAACACTTTGGGAGGAAGAGATGTAAGTGAACCTACAAAAACTCTCTTCCATAGTAAGTCTGAATGGGATGCAGAAATAAAAGAATGCCATGCCACCTGATGTCTTGTTGCCTGAGCAAAACTGCTGAATCTCCCCCTGTCTGCTCCTTGTCAAGACTGTTGCATGTGGGTGTGTAAGAAAAGTCCATCGTGTAGCATGGCTGATGGTGGGGGAGAGAAGGGACTGCTCCCACTCACTCGAGCTCACGTGATACAGCCTCCAGATTTCTTCTTTTTGCAGGCTGAACAGGTTTCTGAGTACAACCCATGGATGGGAAGACCCATGTGCACGTGTACACACACACACACACACACACACACACACAGAGGCTCTGGCATCTCATGGTTACCTACTAGCACTTTTTTAACACAAACTGACAAGGAAAGCAGCCCCGAAGTCACATATCCCAATCATCAGGGCAACCAAGCCATTGTAATCACATCAATTGTCGCAGGTTTTTCTCTTAGGAGAACTTGGGAGCTGGGTTTCAGGATGCAGGAAGCTCCGTCTCTCATCTCATTAATAAACTTCTGCCTCCTGCTGCCAGGCTTGGAGGCAGAAGGACAGATTTCAGCTGCAGCATCATGAGCAGCAAACTTTTAAGGTTCTCCGTTCCTGGTGACAGGAAGCTGTAAAATTTTCCTCCCCCAAATAGTCTAAGCAACATGGAAGTGGCTCCTCTTTATCTGAATGACAGTGAAGTGGGAAGTCTCTTCCATCTGGATCAATTTCACATGCATCGGGGTTCCAGATTTTGAGTTTGTAAGTAGCATTTTAATTTGTTGTCAGAGCCCCTGGAGATGCTTACACCACCAATCAAAACACCACAGCCTCTAAGCTATTAGCTAACATGTCAACTAGGTAATGCATCTTCAGGGAAACCAGATTAGAAAGGACAGCAAATATTGATTTTTTTTTTTCTTTTTTTTTAAAGAATCCTATCCCTGCAGCATAATGCTGCTAAAGCTAGCAAAAACAACAAAGGACTTCCACAGCAAGGAAATGTCTTACTCTCATTGCTGGGGCAGTGAACATTGCTCCATGTGAGCACGGACATACATTTAGGGCAGAGCTGGTCTTCCTTAAACCACCAGGCTTTTTAATTTTGTAAATCATGAATCATCAGTGCCTAAGAAAGCTCAGGGGGAGAATCTACCCATGTGAACGACTAGAAACACCAGTTGAGAGTAAGGCTACCCAGGATGATGCAGGTGGAGCTTTTTTCCTCTTCTTCCAAAAGAAACAATAGCATTTGTCTCCAGTTAAAACACCTGAGAAACTCATCAATTTGAAAGGGAGTTGTAATGCATTTGTATAGAGAAGAATCCAATCATTCATTCTTTATCCGGCTCCTGCAGCCTGCCCACAAACACCAGACAAACCCTAATACCTTCTATACCAAACAGATTCCCCAGAACTTAATCTACGGAGCTAGGCTCCCGTCTTCCCATCCACTCTGAAACACATTTAGTAAAGTCAAGCCAGGCAGCATCCCCTCCCACCACCTGCCCTCCCCAATCCCCTAAATAAGCACCAAATAACTGGCAAGTCCTTACCGACTTCGGGCTCTTCTTGGGAACTGGCAGTCCTGAAAAAAATGCAACAAGGAGGGGAGGGGGAAGAATCATTAGCATATAAATGTTATCTTTTTCTTAAAGAACAACCCCCAGGTGTTTCAGGGCAACCTAGCCATCTGCAGAGTTATGTCAGATTCCTTCCCAGCACTGGAGTTACCAGGCTGTTCATATCGAATCAAAGCAGTGGAGGAGGAGACGGGAGGCAGGAGATCTATCTGCATTAGCTATGCTGACTTGTACTGCAGCAGCCTGGTGGCTGGGAAAAGAAATTCACAGACCTCGGCGGCCTGGGAAATTGAACACTTGGACAGAATCTCAAATGCTCTTCTGGATTAACAGAGACTTAACTTACAATTAAGTCCAGTATATTTCCTTTCCACCAGATCCACTTGTCAATTGAAGTGGACCAATAAGAACAGAGGAAGGGGTGTATATTTAATTTCAATAGAGTACCTGGTTATAATTTCTTTTTTCTTTTCTTTCCTTCCTTCCTTCCATTCCTTTCTTTTTATTTTTCTCCCTCTGCCCATCAACAGAGGAAATGCCTTCTTTATTTGGATGAACAGAACACCAAAACAAAGACATATGCTCTTTTGCCAGCACAGAACACAAATGTGAATTGGTCTTTGACCCCCATCTGGGTCATGGACACACCTCTCCATGTGCAGTGGTCATCAAGTGCCTATTCAGCCTGCAGGAAAGAGCTCAGCTGGGGCTAGTCTTTCAAGGGGAAAGCAGTTGGGGAGTAAAAAAAAAAAAAAAAAAAATTTTTTTTTTTTTTTTTTTACAGAGGTGGGAGAGAAAGATGATAATGGAGAAAGAGGAAGGCAGGGGAGAAAAGATGGTCATGGAATCTGGCTGGCTCTTCCAAAACCCTGTCCTTCGTGGGAATAAGAAGTTGAAAGAGACCTTTTATCTCCTCACTTCTCAAAAAGTCAGAAGGGATTAGGGGCAGAGTGCAGGGGAAATGTTCCCCCAGGGGAGTGTAGCAAAGAAGCTAGAAAGGAAAATGAAAGCATCCAACAGTGTTTCAAAGGTAATTATTTCTGCCCTGGCTGGTAGCACAGTGGATAAGGTGCCGGCTTGCAAACCCAAAGGTCATTGGTTCGATTCCTCAGCCAGGACACATAATCAGGTTGCAAGCCAGGTCTCCAGCCAGGCCTGTAGCTGGAGGTAGGTGAAAGGCAACCATACATTGATGTTTCTCTCTCTTCCTCTCTCTCTGGAAATAACAAATTTAAAAAAAAAAAAAAAGTAATAATTTCTGCAAGCTGCCCTCTCATTTTCTTTTTTCTTTTTTTCCTGGTTTGACCAAGGGTTAGAATGCAAAATGCAGATTCCATGTGTATTGGACACCAAAGATACACTTGGGATCTGATGATTTCACACTGGAAATCTCAGACTTTTAAAGAAAATGATCCCTATGTAGCATGAGGATGTCTACTCTTTGGGAAGTGACTTGTCAAACAACCAGCCAAGCTAAGTTCAGGGCAAGTAGCACAGGCACCAGAAGTGGGTAAGGAAGGAGCAGCACCAAGGAACATGGGAATGTGTCCACTGCAGTTAGGCCTGGGAGGGATCACTCGTCTTCAAAGACATGATGGTACTCTTGGCAGGGCTCATCACATCACTAAAATGAGGTCACCTCAGTTTGGCAGAGTGGCTCTCAGACTTCAATTGCTTAAGATGTGCCTGGCAACTTGTTCCAAATGCAATATCCCTGGGCCTCCCCTGGCAGGTGGCAGGGGCCCAGGAATCTGTGTGAACAAATATTCCAGGGGATCTGAGGACCACGGCTAAGGAAACTAGGTTACAGTATAGACAGTATTAGTCTTTCGAGTCAAGACTACTCAAGAGGCAACTTTCAGTGGGTTGCTCTAGAGCCAACTTTCAGTGGGATGCTTTTAGAACCCTCAGTTTCTCAATTGGTGACATGGAGATAATAAGACTCACTGAGATTGTAACGGTACATAAACAGGCAGAATGTTTAAAAGCCTTGTACCTGGCAAGGGGTAGGACCTCAATCATCCTCCCCTTTCCTCTTTTCTTCTTGCTTATTGACACCATTCAGGAAGAAGATGGTTCTGGTTTTCTTATTCTAGGCAAAACCACTTGCCTAGCATGTTAAAATATAAAGAATATTGTAGGGGAAATATTTTACCTATGGATAAGAATAATTGTGTTAGGCATTTTAGATATGCCATTATTTAAAAAAACAATTAGTAGATACTTTTGTTTACTCATTAATATGGTTCCCTTAATGAATTTTATCAAGTTACATTAGTGTGGTTCACTGTATATACTTCAAAATTACATACTATATTATCTTAAAGTTCAGACTTTTTCCTAATTCACAATGACCTTCGTTAATTAGAATGAACATGGTTTCACCGTGGTTAGCTAGGCTTGACTTTACTCAGGATCCCTATGACTCTCTACAAAAATTTGTAAAGTATGTCCACCTAGGTAAGAGGAGTCAGGGAAAATGGTTTCAACCCACAATCACTAGTTTTTTATATGACTATGGCCATCTTAAATTCCCTGCCTTTAAAGATTTTCATGTATAAAAGAAAGAGCACCTTTCCTTCTCTATCATACAGATACACACAAGTTCAAAGGTGGCTGTATAAATAAGGATGCCCATTGCAGCATTGTTGCTATAAAGGAAACTTAGAAACAAGTGGAAGTTCTAAATAAACTGTGGGACAGCTAACCTTTAAAGCAGTCTTCAGAGGTTAATAGAAATGAGCCATCTCTGTGGGTAACCACATGGGTGGTTTCTAAAACATAATACTGAGTAAGAACAGCAGGATGCAGAGTGGCAGGTACAGGAGGAGACAGGTGCTAATTGCCCTGAGACACATGCACAGCATGTGCCTTCCATGACTGTCCACACCAAACTGATAAAAGGGACACTTCTGGAGGGACAAGGAAAGACAGGGATCCTAGGTCTAGTTTAAGCAGAATTTAGCCTGAAACTACAATTCTTTGTCAGAAACACCATATTTATGTCTTGCTGAGACAATTAAATATCAATTCAAAAATAAACACTACTTAATTAATGGCCCTTCTATTGTAATTAGTTATATTGGGGTAACTAATTTGGGCCCATTTCCTCCAAGGAGGCAGTCTACAGAACATTCCATGGTCCCCAGCTCAGTTGACACAAGTATTTTACAACAACAACGAAACCAACTTCTTTTAATTTAAAGCAGCATTTGTGCTTGTTTACCAGCTAGTTATTAAAAGCCTTCTTTTTAAAAGCCACACCTTTTACAGGAGCCCAAAGTGGCCACAAATTAGTATTTTAAAAGTCAAAAATCAAGGGACTCCGTTTGACTGCTTCAAAACAACAAAGATTTATTTTAGGTCCATGCAGCCATTAAATATATATTTCTTAATGGTGGCAATTTTAAATATTTTTTTAAGACATCACATTTTCCATGTTGAAATACAGTACTTATAAAGTGCATTGTTTCCTTTCCCTGTGCACATAGTCCATATTCAAGTTTCAAGAATATTTAGTTTTATATAGCAGCTCAACTTTTAAAACTGCCATGGGATTTGCTACAAATTTGGGTCCTTCAATAATTTGTATGGAACAATGCTAAATCTACACAAGAGGTTGGCTTAATGAACCTCTTCAATGGTGGGCCCAGCAGAGGCACCCTCAGATGGAGGGGCTCCACCCCCAGGGAAGTCCCCAGGCATTCCTCCTGGCATGCCTCCTGCACTCTAGTACAGCTTAGTGATGACTGGGTTACAGACTTTTTCTAGCTCTTTCTGTTCAAATTCTTCCTTTTCTGCAGTTTGATTCTTACCAAGCCAGTTGATAATGTCATTGTACTTGTCAAGAATCTTCTGTTTGTCCTCATCATTGATTTTGTCCTGAATTTTTCATCTTCAACGCTTGCTTTCATGTTGAATGCATAAGACTGCAGGGAATTCTTAGAAGACACCTTGTCCCACTGCTTCTCATCCTCAGCTTTGTACTTCTCAGCTTCCTGGACCATGCACTTAATGTCTTCCTTGCTCAGGCAAAGGAAGTTGTTAGTGATGGTAATCTTGTTCTCTTTCCCTGTATGCTTATCCTCAGCAGAGACATTAAGGATGCCATTGGCATCAATATCAAAAGTTACTTCAATCTGAGGAACACCACGAGGTGCAGGAGGTATGCCTGTGAGTTCAAACTTGCCAAGCAGATTGTTATCCTTGGTTATGACATGCTCACCTTCATAAACCTGAATGAGCACCCAGGCTGGTTGTCAAAGTAGGTGGTGAAGGTCTGTCTGTGTCTGCTTGGTAGGAATGGCAGTATTGAGCTTGATGATGAAGATGGTCATGACTCCATCAGCAGCAAGTCTTGGATGTTTTCAGTTTTGTCCCCGGAGAGGATGGCTGTCTGGACAGCTGCACCATAAGCAACAGCCTTGTCAGGGTTGATGTTCTTATTCAGTTCTTTTCCATGGAAGAAGTTCTACAGGAGTTTCTGAATCTTGTGGGTATGGGTAGAACCCCCCACCAGACAGTATCATGGATCTGGGGCTTGTCAAGCTTGGCATCCCGAAGGGCTTTCTCCACGGGGTCCCAGGTGCCTTCTTCAAATCGATCACAGGTGATAGAGGTATAGAAGTCAATTCCCTCATATAGTGAATCAATCTCAATACTGGCCTGGGTGCTGGAAGAGAGAGTATGCTTAGCACGTTCACAAGCAGTGCAAAAGCGGCGAACAGCCCTCTTGTTCTCACCGATGTCCTTCTTGTGCTTGCGCTTGAACTCTGCAATGAAGTGGCTGACCACTCGGTTGTCAAAGTCTTCTCCACCCAAGTGGGTGCTACCAGCTGTGGATTTGACCTCAAAGATTCTATCTTCAATGGTGAGAATTGACACATCAAAGTGCCACCTCCCAAGTCAAGGATCAGCATGCTTGTTTCAGCTGCAGCCTTTTTGTCCAAGCCATAAGCAACAGCAGCAGCAGCTGGCTCATTGATGATTCACAGCACACTGAGACCAGCAACAGTTTCAGCAACTTTGGTAGTCTGATGCTGAGATGTGTTGAAGTAAGCAGGTACTGTGACCACAGCATTGGTAACAGTCTTTCCAAGGTAGGCTTCTGCGATTTCCTATATTTTTATCAAAACCAGTGATGACACCTCTTCTGGATAACTTTTTGTATCTCCCTTGTATTCTACTCAGACCTTGGGCCTGCCAGCATCATTCACCACCATGAAAGGCCAATGCTTCATATAAGACTGGACAATGGCATCATCGAATTTGTCTCATCAAAAACTGTGTTGGTAGAATTCGTTGCAAACTGATTCTTTGTAGCATCACCAATCAATCATTTGGTATTAGTGAAGGTGATATAACTAGGGGTGGTTTGGTTTCCCTGATCATTGGCAATTATTTTCACTTTTCCGTGCTGGAAGACACCCATGCATGGGTAGGTGATGCCAAGATCGATGCCAACTGAAGGTCCCTTAGATATGGTTGCTCGAGTGCTCATGTGGCTGACAAAGTCGCAGATCAGAACAGCTCCCCCATGCGCTAAATCTTAAAATCTAATGAATATAAATGCTAGAATAAAGCTTCTGATACAAATTTTAATTTATTTTACCCTAAACTAGTCAGATGGCTTGAAAACAGCTGGAATACCTAATGGAAAACACTCAAAAAAGATCAGTTTGGCAGAATCCTCCAAGATCTGGAAATCGGAGGATGTGGCCTTTGTCTAATGGAAGTTGACTACAGGCTACCCAATATTGGCCGGATGACAGCAAGCTGCCCGGTCTCACACTTCATGGCACATTGGTGGTTTTCCTTATGACAAATGCACACTTCCTGTGTTCCCACTGGGAAGTTTGTATTGTATAAATTGCATATTCCATAGGAAGCACATGAGTAGAAACACCTGTCTTAATGGGCTCATCTGCTCCCTCCAGGGAAAAGGAAGAGAGATTCTGAGAAAAAGCAGCCAGAAGAAAGAGTTCAGGGGTGGCACCATTTGCTCTGAGACCCTAGAAGGTAGCAAATGCTACTTCAAAGGGATCCCCAGAAAACTTTTACAGGGAAGCTATGTTCAAAGTGTAAGTCTGTGACCTATAGAAGTGAGAAAAGCCTGGGAACTGAATTTAAAGTTCCCTACAATAAAGGTGGCCTTTTGGAGAAACAAACGGCAAATTGTCTGCTAGTGACTGGGATCTCTGACCAATTAACATAAGGAGGAGGAATCTCATCCTTTTAAATATCAGCCCATAAGCTATGCTATTGAACATGTTCTCATATAACTAAATTGCAAATGTTATTTTGGTGCAATTTTATAATGGTGGTTTACAATTAATATAAACAAATAAAAATATAACAGAATATATATGCATTTGGAAACAAAGACTCAAAGGTTACATAACAAAACAGGATGTTCATTCTTTGACTCTTGGGATCAAGGATGTTGTATTACCTATTTTCTTTTCTACAACATGAAAAGCTTTGTTTATTCATTTATAAATACATAAATACATACACAGATACCACAATAAACAAAACTCTATATACCCTTTTTCCCCTGCACTGGAGTAGGAACTGCTTCTATACACCACTCTGAAGTAAAATCTCAGGACATTTTGTTGCCCTTTTAAATCTGTAGAGCTGTCACTGCCCTCTACATCCGAGAGTTACTTACTTCCATACATACAGAATTTCTTTAAGCATCCTGTTGAGATTAAGAGTTGTGTCTGTCCTATTGCATAAATGTAAATGGGAATGACATTGAATAGCTCAGCTGGACTATAGGGGAACTTTGCAAATAGAAGCTAAGCACAACCAAGT
This sequence comes from Noctilio leporinus, assembly GCA_004026585.1. NCBI lineage: Eukaryota > Metazoa > Chordata > Mammalia > Chiroptera > Noctilionidae > Noctilio > Noctilio leporinus. The sequence continues at coordinate 18,211 of PVIW01001677.1, read as the reverse complement.
CAGCACTGAGATGAGCAAAACCCAAGTTGCTGGGATAGAGATGGGACTTCCCTGGACCTCATTTCCTATTCTAGGTTTAAAGAAAGTGAGAATGTCAACCAAACTCACTAACTAACAGAATCAAGAAACTACCACAAAGGGCTTCAAAGGGGTGAATTCTAATGTAACTGTCACATGCAAAGTGGATCAACAAATCATAAGAATGTACTTTGTCATTTTGGTTTCTTCCTCAGCATTCTAATGAACACTGTGTCTATATTGCTAATCCACATGCCACTGAACACACAAGTACTTCAGAGTTTTTGCACAGTAAATGTTGCATTAACAACTTTATTGCACCTGAATTAGGTAATGCAATGTACAAGGAGTAGGGCACTGATATATATTTAAAGAAACAGACAGCAAGAAAGAGACAGGTAGTTCACGGAGGCCACTGAAAAGCCACAGAAAGAAGAGAAGACTCTGAGAACCTGGTTAGGGGGTGATACTAGGTACCAAGGAGAATAAGCACATTTCACTCCTAAGCACCTTTCATCTACGACCCTACTAGCCTTCTCTCTTAGTCTACAAACTATCAATATGTAATCCTAAATGCAGTACACAAAAATCTTAGCTGACTTTAACTCAATAAGCTCACCATTAGGAGTTTATATTAAGGAAATAAAGTGTCTCAAAGGATTTACAAATCCTGGCTGGGTAGCTCAGTTGGTTAGAGTATTGTCCCAATACAGCAAGGTTGTAGGTTCAATCAATAGGGCACTTACAGGAATCAATCAGTGAATGCAAAAATAAGTGGAACAACACATCAATGTCTGTCTGTCTGTCTCCGTTTCTCCCTTCCTCCCTTTCTAAAATCAATCAATAAAAAAAATTTTAAAACAAGATCTTCACACAGAATTAAAGAGGATAAAAACTGGAAACAATATGAATTTCCATGATAGAGTACTGAGTAAACAGATTATTATGTCAGTAAGTTAAAAAATTATGAATCCATTAAAAGTTAATAGAGTGAAAAATATCTAGTAATGTAGGAAAATGGTAATTATATGTACTTATTATATATATAATAAAATATACACACATATCTGTCATTTACTGTATATATATATAAATAAAATGAAAGGCAGGATAGAAACTTTAGTAGAATATAAATTCATTATATATATTCACATGCATATATCATACACCCAAACACTAGAAGGAAATGCATTAAAATATTACTTTTGCATGGTGCAATTAATAGGTGACTCAAGCCTTCTGTTCAGTATTTTTCACATTTTCTAGATTTTACATACAACATAGCTAGAAACATAAATAGGTAAGCATTATTGGGTATTATAGTCATAGTGAGTGTGCTTGGAAAATTCCATGTACTTAGTGGTTTTAGTGCAGTGCTAGATTATAAAATAACTGGAGTTCTAGCTCTTTCTTGGCTCAGTGACTGCCATTTCTACTCAATTGTCTGTGCTACTAAATTAGTGATCCAAGGCTTGATATGGCTTGACTGAAGATAATAGAATTAGAAACTGTTGGAGCCTCTCTGAAGCAAAGCTGCACAGAAGCACACAGTTTTGCATCTAATTTTAAGCTGTCCCTGAAATCTGAACCAGTGGCCTTCAGAAGCCCATTCTGTTGGGTCCTATGATCCTCAGGTTAATAATCCTTGCTCAATCACATTACCATGGTGTTAGATACAATTTCTAGGGTAAGACTCACACCACCAAAATTTGTGCCCCTAATGATGGCAGCATATGTAAAATACTGTATCTACAAGTATAAGTGACAATGATAAAAATTTTCATTTGAGGGGAGAAAGTTCATTAAAGAACACACCAGAACACTACTATCCATCAGCAAAATGCTCCTAAATATAAAATAATGAATTTTATAGGTAATGCTTTTATTGGGGAGGAAGGGTAGGATGAGGATGGACCAAAATATAGAGAATTCTATGAGGAAGAGATGTGGAGAGGGGTGCAGCAAAAATATAGTGAGAATATCTATGATTTACCCAGAAATGTAGAATTAATGGTTGACTGCAAACCAGTGGCTCTAAACAATTAATATTAATGACTAGTAATCCTTCTAAAAAAGTCATATCCACCATCTTCTGCCAACTAGGATTTTTGTTTGTTTCATACATAATATATAAACCATTAAATAAATATAAAGTGCCCTGACCTTCCCAATAAAATGCTAAGGACAATCCAGAAAACTGGGAAAGGTATATAAAGTCAGTCATAACTTTTTGCACAGAGGCAGGAAGGAAAATGGGGAAAATTCACTCACTTGTTTAACCGTACTGTGCTAAGGGCCTGCTACATGTCAGGAGTTGGCATGAAATAAAGCAATGAACAAGGCCTACAAGAACCTGTTTTCATAGTGCTCATGTTCTGTGGGGAGAGAGAGAATACACAATATAGCCAGTAATTTCAGAGTGATAACTTACATGAGGAAAGTAAAACAGGCTAATGAACAGGCTGTTCCTGCTATGCAGAGCTCATCATGTTGGACATTTGAGCACGTCTTTGTTGAAGAGACTGTATTGAACCAACACCTGAGCCATGAGAAGGGACCAACCATGTGGCTATTCAGCCATACAAGATTTACTGAGCTCTGCCATTGCCAACTAAAGCATTACTGAAGAGATAAAGGTAACTCAGACATGGCCCTGACTAGGACAAGTTCATAATCTATCCTTTTAAAAGAAAAGGGGGCAAATGAGTTATAACGCAGTGTGCTCAGGGCTAAGTGCCACGACACAAGGAAGCACGTTGGTCTTGGAAGCATGAGGAAGGAAGGAAAGCCAACCCAATGTAAAGAAGGGTCAGAGGGATGAGGTGAACACTGATGGAGGCCCAGCACCAAGTCACAGAATCAGGGACTGGTAGCAACGTGCAGTGATTGATGCCTCATTGAATAAGGGCAGTGATGTCTTTCAAGGTTTTTTTTTTTTTTTTTTTCTTTATAGATTTTATTTATTATTTTCAGAAAGAGGGGAATAGAGAGAGGCAGACAGGGAGAGAGATATCAATGTATGGTTGTCTTTCACCTGCCTCCAGCTACAGACCTGGCTGGAGACATGGGTTGCAGCCTGGTTAAGTGCCCTGGCTGGGAATCGAGCCAGCGACCTTTGGGTTCTCAGGCTAGTGCCTTATCCATTGTGCCACCAGCCAGGGCTCTTTTAAGGTTTTAAAAACTATTTTTAAATTAAAGCTAAATCAGTGTGCCAGCATAAACTCAAGGCCAAGTTTAAACTAGAGTATGTTCTCATTGAATGACCTTACAAATACTATATATCACAAAACTGAATCTATAAAACCAAATGAAAAAATGGTTCTAGTTTAAAGGAACCATGGACATGGACAACAGGTGGGATTGACTTTGGGGGGAATGGGTGGGAGGAGAGGGGGACAGAGGGGAGCAAAAAGGGGATGGATGTAATACAACAACAATAAAATTAAAAAAGAAAAAAATGGTTCTAGTTTAAATATGTTTGATTTTTTCTCTTTCCTCTGGCCAAATGTCATAATCTACTCCATGGTATAATTTTTCAATGTAAATATGATACTAGCTGTCATGAATCTGATAGAAGCATCAGACTCAACGTCTCAAAAAAACAAAACAAAACAAACAAACAAACAAAAAACAACAACCAAATAAAACCATTCTTTCTTTCGGGAACCTTGTAATGGTCATTAAGAAGTGTGGCCATCACAATTTAGAGAGATGGTTATACTTCAGATGTTTAAAGTAAGTAGCTCCCAGTGTTGTGTCAGCTGGTATTTGGTTAAGAAAATGAAGAATATGGGGTGACTTTCAGCTAAGCTGGAGGCATAGGTAGACACACTGTGTCTCCCTTCACAACTGAAAAGGACTACATCAACCTCTAAACTATAAGAGAACCAGAAGCTCCAGAAAATCGAAATGAAGGGAAGTCTAAGAAAGAAATAAAGAAGAAATACTCATCCATACAGGTAGGAGGGGTGGAATTGGGGGAGAGAGGAAGCCCTGTGGTGGCACTGGTATGGCAGCAATGGCAGTGGTGACAGCAGTACTGCAGTGGCTGGGACTGGCCAGTGGAAAGTGCAGTCACACGCTATAAAAGTTGGGAAGGAGATCTGAGGAACTACTCCAGTCCCAGACCAGACCAGACCAGACCAGACCAGACCATGCACCACATGGTCCCAGGACTGGAGGAAAATAAAGACACGTTGCTTCTGACTGTGAAAACCAGTGGGGGCTGAAGTAGAAGAAAATGCCCATCTCTTAGCAGAGTCCCCTTGTTCAGTGAAAAGGGGCAATGCTGAGCAAGTGTTACTGTTTCCTCTCAGACTCCTTCCCCATATACAATACCACAATATGGTGAAACAGGTTGTCCCCCATTAATGAATACCTAAGGCTCTGCCCTTTACAATGTAACAGGTGTGACAGCATTACCTAAGACACAGAGGCAAGCACAGAAGGCTGTCAACTTGAGAAGGCAGAGAAGTATGGCCCAAAGGAGGGAGCAGATTGAAGTTCCAGTAGTAGAACTGAGCAATAAGGAGATAGCCAACCTAACAGATGCACAATTTTAAAAAAGGATTTTATTTATTATTTTTAAAGAGAGCAGAAGGGAGAGAGGCAGAGAGAGAGAGAGAAACATCAATGCATGATTGCCTTTCACCTGCCTCTAGCTAAGGACCTGGCTTGCAGCCTGGTTATGTGCCCTGGCTGCGAAATGAACCAGCGACTTTTGGATTCACAGGCCGGTGATTTATCCACTGTGCTACCACTCAGGGCCTCAGATGCACCATATAAAATACGGGTAATAATGATGCTTAGAGACTTGCCAGATAAGATTAAATACAACAGTAAAGAAATGAAGGCTATGCTAAGTGAAACAAAGGAAAATCCACATGAAACCAGCAACGAAGGGAAGGAAACCAGGATTCAAATGATTTGGCACATAAGGAAGAAATAAACATTCAACCAGTATAGCAGGAGGAAAACAAGAATTCAAAAAAAGGAGAATAGGTTAGGAACCTCTGGGGGAAACTTTAAACATGCCAACATCCACATCACAGGGATACCAGTAGGAGAAGAGGAAGAGCAAGCAATTGAATACTTGTGTGAAAAAATAATGAAGGAAAACTTTATTAATTTGGGGAAGGATATAGACATCCAAGTCCAAGAAGCACAGAGAGTCCCAACTAAGTTGGACCCAAAGAGGACAAATCATAGTGTCAAGACAAATCACAATTAAAATGCTAAAGGTTAAAGATGAAGAGAGAATCTTAAAAGCAGCAAGAGAAAAGAAGAGAGTTACCTATAAAGGGTTGCCTGTAAGACTATCAGCTGACTTTTCAAAAGAAACTTTGCAGGCAAGAAGGGATTGGCAGAGTATTCAAAGTGATGAAAAATAAGGACCTACAACCAAGCCTACTCTATCCAGTGAAGTTATCATTTAGAATGGAAGGGCAGACAAAGTGCTTCCCAGACAAGGTAAAGATAAAGGAGTTTATCATCACCAAGCTATTTTATATGAAATGTTAATGGAACTTATTTAAGAAAAAGATAAAAACTATGAACATTAAAATGACAATAAACTCACACCTATCAACAACAGAATCTAAAAAATAAAAACAAAAACAAGCTAAGCAAATAAATAGAATAGGAACAGAATCATAGGTATGGGGATCATTTAGAGGGTTATCAGCTGGGGGAGTAAAGGGAAAGAAGAAATGGTGCAGGGATTATTAAGAAGCATAACTGGTAGGCTCAAAATAGACAGGGGGATGTTAAGAATAGTACAGGAAAGGGTGAAACCAAAAAACTTATATGCATTACCCATGGACATGAACTAAGAGGGAGGAAACATTGGTGGATGGGAGAAAAGGGAAGAGCAATTGGGACAACTGTAACAGCATAATCAATAAAATATACTTTAAAAAATATGGTTGTAAAGCTTTACTGCTAAGAAGTCTGCTTCAATTACACAGCATGTATAGTCTAACAAATATGTCCTGAAGAGAAATAAATAGTTTGTGAAGCTGGTGATTGCTAATGGTTTACAGAGCTTTTCACCTCAAAGTCATAAGCTTTAAACTGGCACAGGTGAGGAGAAACCTGAAGTCATTAATAATTTGGGCTGCTCAAAATTCTAGGTAAGATGGATAAATTGTCATCATGCAATTCCTGAGGGATAAGTAGTCTAAAGTGAAAAGGTGTCATTGAAATGAGATAGTCCTGTTGTTGTTAACTCTCAAAAGCATGTAAAGTAAACCTTGAAGGGTGAAAACTTGGCTTCTCTTTGCATTTCTTTAAAAAAACCAAACCAAACAAATAAACAAAAAAGGGCTTAGTGCAAAAGTAACTAAAAAGAACTGGAAGCTTTGACACAGATGCATCCTTTATACCTGCTGTCTGAGTTAACTACTAGCATCATGTCTATTTTACAGACGAGGAAATTGAGACGTGGATGGTTAAATAAAAAAGCCAAGGTCACACAGTCAGGGGAACAGTTAAAAGGAGACTTGGTCTAATGCTGGGTCTGTGCTTTTAAACACTGAATTATACTCATTGAAAAGTGCTTAATCTATTTTGGATCATAACCTCCTAAAAAGGAATTGAACAACATTGTTTGTACATGCTAAAATGCATTCATAGAAAATTTTGCACATAGCTTCAAAGACTAAATTGGCCATCAACCAGCAATTGTGATGTGAATTTAGGAAGAGTTTCCTTTTTACAGATATTATGGAAGTCTACGCACAGTCAATTGAGTTCTTTTCATGTCTCTGATACTTTACTCCAAGTGATAGCAACCAAATTATTGACTATTTCAAGCTACACATGTTAACATACAACAAGATGGGTCTCTGATTTGAGGGAAATGAAGTAAGTCTTTAAAGCTATGGAACTAACAGGTTGGTTGGCTGGTCATCAATTCATATGAAGTACTGTGAAATGTGGGTAGGAACTTTAATCTAGCTTATAAATGTATTCTGACACTCCCTTGAAATAGGATTGTTTTCAAAATAAGGGTGGGGAAAAGATGGAGTGACAGAAGTAGAATGAGCTCTGACATCTCACCAGAAAGAGGAGGAAAAGAACTCTTAACCGAAAAGACCGCTAATTTATCGTGATGGGCCTATGAGAGGCCATTCTTTCTTCTCTAGGGAATATTTCTACCAAGATCTATCTTTTTAAGGGCAGAATTAAACTAGCTTCTCAAATAGCTCCAGAAAGCTCTCTAGTTCTATGTGGGTTAAAAATTAGGCTGTTTAGGTGTAGGTCTTACTTCAGTCTATAAATGCTGCTACTTCTGAGAAAGACTTCCCAGCTGCCAGACTGACAGCTTGACTTTCCTATCATCTATATTTGACATTTAAATTGTTTTTAGAGCAACTGCTTAAGCTTCGGCCCTGTCACGCATTCCTCTTATCCACAGTTCATTGAGGTCTCCCTGGGACAGTAAAGATAACTCATAGCCTGGAAACTTTAAGTCAGTTTCTCTAAACTTGAAAGTTTGACTCTTAGCTGCATGGGATGTATGGGTGGTGGTGGGGGGCAGGATATGAAACAATAGCTTAAAATAGCTCATTGAAAGAAAAAAACCCTAGGTATTCCTTTTTGGGGTTGGAAAACAGGATGCTGTGTGAGCCCTTATTTTAAGGTCAGTGGCCCCAAAGGAAAACCTATCACTGTAATTGGTGCTGAGCTGTTTCTAGGTTTGTATGGATATGCCAGGATCCTTTATTTCAGGATTACTAACTTTTAGGATGATCCTTATCTTGCTTGCTTATTTTTGGCAATATAAGTTATGTAACAGGAGCAAGAAAGCGTATCCCAAATTATATCTTTATAGGACACCAAACCCCTGAAATATATACCTTTCTTGAAGATTCTTAATCTCTCCCACCACACATGCTCCCAAAGCCTATTCTGACTCACCATGTCTGTCCATCTCCACTGCCACTGACTTTTCTTTCCCAAATGAGTTCAAGAGCCTAAAATCTGGCCTCTCTTGCTTATTCTCCAACCCCCTTAATTCACTATCCACAGAGACCAGAGACATCTCTCTACAGCATAAATCAGATTATATGGTCCCCTAGTTACATGTCCCTGTAACTTCTGAGCACAATTTTGATGAAATATAAACTTTTTCCTGTCTCACAAGCCCTCCTTGATCTGACCCTGCCACCTACCTCTTTATTTCTTATTCCTTCTCTCCTTGCCCATTTGCTCTGGTCAGGCTGGTACTCTCTACACTTCTGGGCTAATTCCTTTCATTCCTCTGGACATTTCCACTGGCTGCTCCCTCTGCCTGGAACACTGTGCCTCCAGAACAATGTGTGGATAGCTTCTCGTCACTAAGGACTCTCCTCAAATGCCCCTTCTTCAGAGAAACCATCTAGGGATACAGGCCATCAACAGATCAGAAAGTGATGCTTCTTGTCACACTTTATTCACACATCCCAGTTGTTTTCATAGATCTACGACTCTCAGAAATGATTGTTTACGCCCTGGCAGGGTAGCTCAAGTTGGTTAGAGTGTTGTCCTGATATACCAAGACTGTAGGTTCAATCCTGGTCAGGGCACATAGAAGAATCAACTAATGAATGCAGAAATAAGTGGGACAACAAATCAATGTTTTTCTCTTTCTCTAAGATCAATAAATAAAATTTAAGAAATAAAGTAATTGTTTATTTTGTTTATTGCTATCATTTACTTCTTTACTATCTATTTCAGGGACCTAATCTCTTATTCTAGGGCTAGTCCTCAGCCCTAGAACAGTACTGGTCCCCTGTTTAATAAACATCTTTTGAATAAATGTGGGAATGTGTCGAGCTTATGAAGTGAATTTGTATCTTGAGAGCTGCAGGAAAAGCTGATACAGAGAAGGGAGGGGCAGCTTGGCCTTTCTTTTTATCACCATTATCACTGTTGTGACTACTTCACAGCTCTTGATCCTTGGGCTGCTCCTTGATTTATTGGTGAGCTGCCAGGCATAGCTCAACTCACCTCTTTGCAGACAGCAAGGTTCCGCTGTGCCACCTTGTGTTCTAAATTCCCATCACAACGGATGGCTCAAGTCCAAAGTTAACTGAAGGCTTATAAAGAAACCCCAAGCCCTACAGCTCTCAGCCCCAGTAAAGGATAGATTCCCAGGGATTCTTTGAAAATGTAAATAAAGCTTCAGTTAAGGACACCTTTGTGTCTTTCCTTAGAAAAGCACTTTTATGACAAAACTGAGTTAAAAGTCTCCAAAAGCCTCACCCTTTCCCATAAAAAGCAAACACTGATGAAAAAGGATATTTCAGGTCCTTTTCTCTAGCCAAATCTATCCATGAATCTCTTGAGCAGTTTTAACAAAATCCCATTGGCGTGACAATCACTTTTCTGTTGCAATATATTTTTGCAAAATAGGAGGGAAATTTTCCTGTCTTCTCCATAAGGGCATCTATTATTTAGCCACTCCAAACTGCTTAATTGCACCGAAGCCAACCCTGATATCATATAAAACTTTATTCCAATCTCTTAAATTTAGGAAACCATATTAACCTTAGAAAGCGTCGGTCATGGCTAACAAACGCAGGGTGATCCCATGCTTGAACCCTGCTGTCCTGAATTATTCAAAGTGTCTGGAAATCAGACCTAAGGAACTACTTGCTGAAGGGTCAGGTTTTCCCAAAGAGCAAAGAACATATGATGAGGAGCCCCATCCATCACCCATGGAGATATTAAATGTCTTGAAAACCTCTTGCTGAAACAATATCTGAACTGGTTTAAGTGATTACATGATTATATGCAATACAGAGGAAAAAAAGCTGTTTCCTTGATTTTGTCAATTTCTTATGAATTGCTGTCTCAGATAGCTATGGAAAGCAGAAGCTTATGCTTTATTCAACTATTAGATTTCAGGTTTCAGTGAGTCAATACTCATTTTGCCAATTGGATTTACTTACAGGCAGAATACAAAAATCAGTTTCACTCACACACACTATCCCAGTCAGGATGAACCTCAATTAAAAACAACATTTATAGGTCAAATACATTTAAGATGCAGTGGAAACTCAAGAATTGCAAGGCTGTTTAATGAAATTTTTTATCCCAGAACAAGAATGTATCACAGGGCACTGCCTTGAAAGAGTACTTTGTATTTTCCGCAGGGAAGGTTAAGTAACAGAAATTCACATTGGCAACCAAATGTCTGCTCACCTAATAAGTGTTTACAGTGAGAAAGATACTTAACAAGTTTCTTATACTGGAAATCAAGCAAAAATCAATTTTGCTTCCTCTCCTGTCTGATTTTGGCTGTTTCCTGTTGCTTTTTCTATGAAAATGAGGTTCAAATCAAGCTTAGAATCAAGGTAGATGGAAAGCTTGATGCAAGTAAATACTTGTACAATGGAAATGGATTTTTAAAAGCTGTCATAAAGTTTTCAGAATGATTTTTAAAAAAGATTTTATTTATTATTTTCAGAGAAAGGGGAAGGGAGAAAGGCAGAAAGGGAGAGAAACATCAATGTATGGTTGCCTTTCACCTGCCTCCAGTTACAGACCTGGCTTGCAACCTAGTTATGTTGCCCTGGCTGGGAATCGAACCAGTGACCTTAGAGTTCGCAGGCTGGCGCCTTATCCACTGTGCCACCAGCCAGGGCCTTGAGCATGCTTTATACATACAATAAATCAGCCCTAGATATTTTGGGGTACAGTAAATTTACACAGTTTACCCAATTTCTCTTTTGTTTTAACATTCCTCAGAACAAAAGATTTCATGAGTTGAACCATGAAAGGTCTATAGCATTATGTAAGGGAAACACATAGGCAAGTGATAAAATCTAACTGTGTACTTAAACCCTAACTCAACTTCTCCCTAAATTAAGACACCTTGGGATCAGTGGGCAAAGAAAGGGTGGAGTTCCCGCTGCCTCCCCCAGTTCTGGATCCCAGACCAGGCTTACACATCTCTACCATGCTTCCCCACTCTTATCCAGTCTTCTCAACCTCGTTCGGGCCTCCTAAATTTTAGATTTCATAGTCCAGCAAATTTTTGTATAATCAATTTAAGTAGCTGGTCATAATATGCCAAGTTCTTATTTTTCAAACTAGGACCATTAAAAAGGAACATGCAAATAATCAACCACCTTTCCATAAGTAAGAGCCTATTTCATCAAAAAGAGATAGGAAGGATACCATCTAGCGCTATTTACTTAGTAGCCAAGTGCTGTTTACAGCCTAAGTGCTCATCAATAGATGAATGGATAAAAAACTGTGATACATTTACACGATGGAATACTATGCAGCAGGAAGAAAGAAGGAACTCTTATCGTTTGTGGTAGCATGGATGGAATTGGACAATATTCTTAGTGAAATAAACCAGGCAGCAAAAGACAAATACTATATGGTCTCACTTAACACAGGAGACTAATGAACAAAATAAACACAAGCAGAATGGAACCAGAGACAAGGGAAAAAAAGGAGCAATATAAAGGAGCATTTTTCACCTGGGAAAAACTAACTTCATGAAAAACCTATTCAGGTCTCATTTTTTCCATTTCATTGTTTACTGTAAATCATGTCATCACAGACCAGAAGGAACATATCTTCAGCTAACTTTTGCCTTTATGCCTTCCCTTATTTTTTCCTTAAACCCAGAATATTACACTCAAGCAATAAGAACACCTGAATATTTCCTTGCCTCCTTTCTCTTGAGCTCCATCCAACTGGACAGAACAATAAACCCTCCATTAGGGTAGGGTGGCATCGCAGGTTCATACCATGCTGACTACAATTTAGTCATTGCCCATGGCAGACCCAACTTGCACTGCTGAGAGGAGGTCGGAAGGAAGATTGTGACAACTGACCAAGTGGCTACTTCCATTACTGAAATCATGCAGAAGCAATAACTGAGAAGAAATGGGGGAATTCTCATATGAAATTGCTTCCATCCAAGTCTACAAAAAATAACCCATAAACTGATGTCACTGGCACCTACAAAAATAGAACATAAAACCCCGGCTAGTGACACAGTGGATAAGGTGCTGGCCTGTGAACCCAAAGGTCAGTGGTTCGATTCCCAGCCAGGGCACATAACCAGGTTGCTAGCCAGGTCTCTAGCCAGGTCCGTAGCTGGCGGCAGATGAATGGCAACCATATACTGATATCTCTCTCCCTTTCTGCCTCTCTCCTCTCTCTCTGAAAATAATAAATAAAAAATAAAATCTTAAAAAAAATAGAACATAGCATTCTTAACAAGCAAAAGCGATGGGTATCAAGGAAGTTAAATAAGTGGTTCTCAATCAAGTTTGGTGTTGCCCTTCTGAAGGCACTGTTGGATGTTGTTACCACGGGGAGGAGGAGGGTCTTAGGCACCTAGCAATGAGAGGCCAGCAAGGCTGCTAAACCATCCTGACATACACAGGGCAGCCTGTACAGCAAAGAAACATTCAGTTCAGAATGTCAACAATGTCCAGTTTGAGACACTGTTATATAAAAACAGCTGTTTCTCCCTCCTCCAATCACCAAAGTCTAACTGAAAGCTGCTTTTTAGCTGGGGCAAACTACACAACTAGTTTCATTAATTCATGGGCAGTGCTATTGTTTTTAATGCAATCATTTCCCACTTTGGTAAATGGATTCTATGGCAAAAGTAAGCATGGAAAACATTTTAAAATTAAGAGTCCATATAAATATTTAAGGAGGCACAAATCTAATTCCAACTATCTCTCAAAAATTAAAATATAGTGTGTTTATGTGACTATAAGAAAATATCTTTAATATAGTTTTTTAGATAAGGACATTATGACAAGCTTCCTGATCACACCAAATGCCAAAATAAAAGTCTAATGAACACTCAGGTTTGCTGAATGAAGGGAGTCGATAGGCAACAAACAGGGATAAGAAGGGATTCCTTCTACTGCTGTCTTATCATTGGCCCACATTGCAGTTTCCTAGCCTCAATGACTGTGACTCTGTAATACCATGCAAAGGATTGTTCAAACAATCTTGCCTCAAATGTTAAAGTTACAAAATTAGTATATTAGAACTTTGCATGGTAAAGGTAATATACCAGATAAGCTTTCTAGAAAAAGAGTTAAGCCGGAGAAAATGAGGAGGATGTGATTAACCACATTTTGTTTTTACAGATGCTTGCTTGCATGCCATTATCTATAATGGGCGATTAGCACAGTACTGAAGTTTGTTAAATGAAAGAAAGAATGAATAGTGTTTACTGAATATGCTGAGAAACACAAAAAGGTTGAGAATGTTAGAAACAGGAGTATGAAATAAAGACAGATAACAACTTGACATGTTGCATGTTGCCAGTGGAAAAAACACTCCTAAGGACCCAACACTATTTTCAAAGACCTTAGGATTCTACCAATGAGATTTCTAAAACAAAGAAAGGATTATGTTCACAAATTGGGGACAAGATTAATATCTGAGCAGGAATAGAAACAGGGAAGCTATAAGTTAGGAAACTTTAAAAAAATCTGCAGGTGGCAATGCAAAGACAGCTTCTATAGAAATTATGGCAAATACTTCACTCCAGATGGTGGTAAAGAATGTGGGATTTCATTTCAGGGCAATGCAGAAAGATGAGAAAATGTTACAAACAGTAAACTCTCTGCCTTGGATATGTTTTTTAAATGTTCAGAACTGAAAAATACTCAGAGGCGAGGCTAGGAACATTCCTCTTGCAATAAAGAGAAACTCAGAGAAATAAGGTTTGCAAAAATAGTGTCATAGAAGGGAAAACCTGTCATAATGTTCCTCATGGCAGAGACTTTTCACATGGGAGACACCATCCAAAGGAGAAAATAACTATAAAACTAATTACAAGGTAAAGGTAGAAAATAAAATTAATTTTATATGAGACCAAAGTAAAGACAGAAAATAAATTCAAAATATAAGAAAAAGAGTCTAAAAATATCTTGTTTCTTCTGTTAAAAAATGTATAAATGAGACCCAAAAGGAAGGAAAAGTAGCCAGTTCCTGGTATTTTGAGAAAATGGTAGTAAAAAGTATTTCCTAAGAAATGGCCCACAGGAAGACTATGCATCTCTCCTAGTGCACTCACACATGCAGTTATAAGACAAAACACAAGAGTTCCTTAAGATGCTGAAAGTGACAGAATTTTTGTGTTATTTAATGAAATACAGACCCCAAATAGAGACATTTTATATTTGTCTCCTCTCTTGCTATAAGTCATCTCAGGTATAAATATGACCTAACAATCTATTAAAAATCTGAAATAAAATCTATGATAATTCTAAACTATGCAATGAATAAAAATAGCAACTTAAAACTACATTAGTGATATCTTAGGGGAAAGACGAAATAGCTCTGAAAAGGCCCTTCACTAGATACCAGGGGCTACCCAATTTCTAGGGCCAATAGGTGCAAAACTCCTCCTTGTATAACCTTCAAACCTCCTATATTGCCCCCTCCTTCTTCTTACCACATTTTACCTTCTCCCTTTCTCCTCTTACCATGGGTTTAAATTCTATTTAGCTCCAGCAATGAAGTGGTTACATTCTGTCCCCTCACTACCTCCAGGCTCCAGCCTCTCAAAACCATCTGTGATAGTAGCTACCTCAAATTATTTTCCTTGTTCTTTTTAAATGTTATTTTTTAAAAGATTTTATTTATCATTTGTAGAAAGAAGGGAAGGGAGAAGGGAGAGAGGCAGAGAGGGAGAGAGACATCAATGTATGGTTGCTTTTCACCTGCCTCCAGCTACAGACTTGGCTGCAGAACTGGCTTGCAAACTAGTTATGTGCCCTGGTTGGGGAATTAAACCAGTGACCTTTGGGTTCACAGGCTGGTGCCTTATCTACTGTGCCACCAGCCAAGGCTTATTTACCCTGTTTTTAAAATACCCAGAGTTGTACCCATCTTGTATTAACTTTTTTGATAGTTACAGACAAGATGGTTATGAATACATTTCTTCAAACACACAACTAGGTAATAACTACTTTTGTACCTCAAATATCAAATTCTACCAATTCCCTCCCCTATTCTATCTTGTCTTCCTCTAGCCCTTTCCAGTTTTCATTTTAAATGTAAAATTTCCCCTGTATTAATCTGGTCTACACTTTCCTCCATATTACCCCCAACGCACCTATATAAATCTTAGTTTATTAGTTGTTAATAGTGCAGGGAGGGACACTTTCCCCAGGTAGGTCCCTATTATTTGTTATATGTGTATATTTGGATTGTTAATTTTTCTTTTCCCTCTTTTTTTCTGTCTCTCACTACACACACACACACACACACACACACACACACATTTTACATTTAGGCTCAAAATTAACACTATATGCTTCCTTCCTCTTACTCTAATCCACCTTCTTCCCTCTCTTTTTATACCTATGAAGTAAACCTTACCTTTTCCTTTCTATGCCTCATCTCATTACTCACTTGTATTATTCCTCTTCACTCTCATTGCAAAATCACTTTTCTCTCAGTTAATCGCCTCAAATTGTTTTTAATTCCTTACAATAGTCTTATTAATCTCTACTCTTGTGTTAATACTGGCTTATTTGGTAGGGGGCTTGTGAGTGGGGATTGTTTTTGTGGGTGAGTGTCTGTTTCCTGGGTTGTTTGGTTTTGGTTCCCAAAAAACTGGTACGACAGAATACCACACACGGTGGGCAGTGTAACCTTCAATCAGCCCACCAGAGAGAAACAACTCTCGGAAAAACAAACCAAAAACAATCTAAATCCAATCACGACCAGAAAGCCCATGTTAACAGCATAAAGAGCAGCCCAAGAGCATCAAGAACAAGAACTCAAAGGAACTATACCATGGAGTCCCACAGTTCTCCTAACACAGAAGGTCATACTCCAACAAGGCTCCCATTCAAAATGGAAGGTGAAATAAGGACTTTCTCAGACAAAAGAAGGCTAAAAGAATACATTTCCACCAAACCAGCACTGCAAGACATACTAAAGGAGCTGCTTTAAGAAAATGAAGACAGAGAGGAACACAGATATAAAGAGGAAAATGGCAATTAACAAGTACCTATCAATATTAACATTAAATGTAAATACATTTAATGCTCCAATAAAAAGACATAGGGTAGCTGAACGAATAAGAAAACATGAGTTACATATATGCTGTGTACAAGAGACCCACCTCAGAACAAAAGACTGACACAGCCTGAAAGTGAAAGGATGGAAGAAAATATTCCAAGCAAACATAAATGAAAAAAAAAAAAAAAAAAAAAAAAAAAAAAAAAAAAAAAAAAAAAAAAAAAAAAAAAAAAAAAAAAAAAAAAAAAAAGGCTGGGGTAGCAATACTTATATCAGACAAAATAGACTTCACAAAGAAGACAAAGAAGGACATTTCATAATACATAAGGGAACAATCAATCAAGAAGATATAACCCTTGTAAACATATATGCACCCAACATAGGAGCACCCAAATATATAAGGAAATTCCTGGAGGACTTCGTGAAAGACATTGACAGCGACACACTCATAGTAGGGGATTTTAATACCCCATTGTCAACAATGGACAGATCTTCCAAGCAAAGAAACACCAATGATATTGTGGCACTGAACAACACTCTAGATGAAATGGATATAATTGATATATACAAAACTTAACTTTTCACCGTAGGGAAACAAAATACGGTCTTTTCAAATGCACATGGAACATTCTCTAAGACAGATTACATAGTAGGACAAAAAATAAACCTCAACAAATTCAAAAAATTGAAATTATATTAAGCATCTTCTCAGAATACAACAGCTTGAATCTAGAAACTAACTTTAAGGAAATAAACCGTCAAATTCATGGAGATTGAATAACATACTATTAAGTAATAAATGGGTTAACAATGAGATCAAAGAAGAAATCAAAAAGTTTCTGGAGACAACTGAAAATGAATACACAACAGGCTCAGTGGACTGAGCAATGTGTGAACCCAAGTGTTGCTGGTTCAATTCCCAGTCAGAGGGCTGCAAGCCAGGTCTCCAGCCAGGTCCCCTGCTGGAGGTAGGTGAAAGGCAATCATACATTGATGTTTCTCTCCCTTTCTTCCTTCCTCCCTTCCCCTCTCTCTAAAAATAGTGAATAAAATCTTTAAAATAAATAACTAAATAAATAGCCCAAAACCTATGGGACACAGTGAAGGCAGTCCTAGGAAGGAAAATCATAACAATACAGGGCTACCTAAAAAAAGTTAGATGAAGCTTACACAAACAACCTAACCCTACAGCTATAAGAACTAAAGGAGCAGCAATAAACAAAACCCAAAGCAGTTAGAAGGAAGGAAATAAGATCAGAGCAGAATTAAATGATACAGAGACTAAAACTACAATTCAAAGAATCAATAAATCCATGAGCTGGTTCTTTGAAAAGATAAACAAAATCAGCAAGCCTTTAACCAGACTCATCAAGAAGAAAAGAGAGAGGACCCAAATAAACAAAATCAAAAATGGCAGAGGAGAAATAACAACTGATACCACAGAAATACAAAAGATTGTAAGAAATTACTACAAACAACTATATGACAAGAAATTTGACAACCTGGGTGAAATGTGCAAATAGCTGGGAACATATAACATACCGAAACTGAATCAAGAAGCAGCAGACCTGCCTGGTGTGGCTCAGTGGATTGAGTGCCAGCCTGAGAATCAAAGGGTCACCAGTTCAATTCCCAGTCAAGGCACATGCCTAGGTTGCAGGCCAGGTCTCCAGCCAGGTCCCCAGAGCTGGAGGCACTTAACCATAGGTTGATGTTTCTCTCCCTCTCTTCCTACCTCCCTTCTCCTCTCTAAAACAAAACAAAACAAAACAAAACAAAACACCTGGGGGGGAGGGGAAGCAGCAGCAGAAAGACCAATAACAACTAGTGAAATTGAAGCAGTAATCAAAAAATTCCCAGCCCACAAGAGCCCCAGACCAGATGGCTACACAGGCAAATTTTACCAAACTTTTAGGGAAGAACTAACTCCTATCCTTCTCAACCTATTTCAAAAAATCCAAGAAGAGGGAACACTCCCAAACTCTTTCTATGAGGCCAATATTATTCTAATCCCAAAACCAGGTCAAGACACAACTAAGAAAGAAAACTATAGGCCAATATCTCTGATGAACATAGATTGCTAAAATTCTCAACAAAATATTGGCCAGCTGGATCCAGCAATACATTAAAAAGATCATGGACATGGACAACAGGTGGGATTGACTTTGGGGGGAATGGGTGG